>QANY01006866.1:0-77947 GCA_003255025.1 Datisca glomerata | reverse complement strand
CCCCCCCCCCCCCAACACACACACAATTTTCTTCATCATTTCCCATAAGTGAGAATCCCCCCTCCTCCCTCTTCCATTTCATCTCTTCATCTTTCTCCCTTTCTAGTTGCTTTCTCTTCAATATTACTTTATCACTCTAATTTCATTATCTACTCCGTCTCTCAAAACCTTGAGTAGTAGTGTGATGTAGATTATCTCACTCAATCACTCTAATTCTTTCCAATCAGATATCCGGTCTACATATATATCTCTGATTTTTTCACAAATAGGTCATCACTCTTTGCAAAAAACTGATTTTCTTCTTGTCTTTCAACACATTTCTTTGTTTTACAGTACACTTTCATCTATTTTCAGCCTCTCAATTTTTTTTTACATTTTCTAAGCAACCAAACAACATTTTATTATGCCATTAGCCTAAACCGTAAAACCGACCGCATCGAACTGAATTTTGACAGTTCGGCGCATATAGGGTTTCCTCCCATTAGTGGTTTGATTCTGTGTCCTTTAGCAAGAAACTGAAGTGGTCGATTCAACTTGATTTTTTAGTAAAATCGAGTCGAACCAAACCACTTACAACCTTAGTGTGAACTATTCATTAATCTCAAGAAGATTAAATACTTTTAATTTAGATATTATATTAAGAAATAATTTAGATAGTTCAAGTCTCAAGAAACATTTTTTGCTCCTTTTGTCAATTTTGTTTCTTTTGTCCATGATATATGAGTTATATATTTATTACTATTTCGTTCATTCTTGCAAAGTGAGGTGGTTTGGTGCACTAAATGCTACAAAATTCTAATTTGATTTTTTTTTGTTTAGAGTTTGAAATTTGTATATTTCTTTGCTCATTTTATTTTTCATCAAAATTATTTTGATTAATATCCTAATACTCCTAACAGAGGTATTACGCTACTGAAATTTGTAATAATTTACCCCTCTAGCAGAGGTATTTTTGGGATAAAAGTATATTTTAACATTGTTTTCACGAGATTTTGGACGGATGTGGACTTTTTGATTGACAGAAAGAGTTTAGATACTGATAAAGAAGAAATTGAAGTTTAAGAAGACAAACTGATTTTGGGTAGATTCAAGCTATTATCATTGAGATGGTTAAATTTCAAATGTAAAACACGTTAAATTCAACTTTGATATTAAATTCAAAGTTGTCTCTCTCTATCTCTTTATAAAAATTTACATGAAAAAGTAAATTTAATATCAAAATTACTTTCTTAACTTCATCAGGAATTAAGCAAACCCCACTTTTTTCTTTTCATTGTCTCTATCATTTTATTAATTTAATTAAAATTTAACTTTATTAAAAATAGTCTAACATTATTAACCTATTTAAATATTAATAAAGCATAATTAAAATTAGAGTTAATATGTTAAAACCCTCTAGTACTTTGACCCAAAGTCAAATTGCCCCGTTGAATTTAACATCTTCCCAACTGATCTCTAAACTCTCTCGATCCATCAAATAAATCCTCTGATCATCAAATCTCTGCTAATTTGACACATGACACCACATGCCAATTTTTTTTTTCAAACTTTGCCCTTGTCTTCAATCTTATAATGAAACTCACAACCACTTTTTTTCCTCTTAAATTAGCCACAATTTTTTCTCCATCTTCATTAATTTGTCAAAAATTAGTTCAATAAGATAAGATTCAGCAAGTCACGGTTTCATCTCCTCTAGTTTCAATAGAGTTTGGTTTCATCTCCTCAAGTTGCAATTTTCATGAATTTTTTCTAACTGATTTTTTCATGAATCATCTTATTTTTCATGTTTCATAAATAAAATGGCCTATAAATTGGGCAATCTTTTCTATCTAAATTTTTTAACGATTTTCTTATGGTTTAGTTTTAGAAATGGCCACTTTATCAAGTAGTCCTTCACTTTCTAGATGGTTAAGAAAGTTTTATTATTGTAATTTAAGAGCTCCATTAAGGACATCTACGACTCATGTACAATTCAACTACATTGTTTTCTATTGCATCGCACTTAACACCAATGTAAAAAGAAGGCTTAGATCAAGAGGAAACTTTCCAGCCATGCACCCACGTTCACCTCATTTTTGTGATTCATAACTCGATTGAACTGCCTCTGAGTGGTAGCCCTAATTGCACTCTGCATGAAGTCTTTTAAAAAGTTAAGGAGAACAAGTTTTCTGCAATTGGTATAGTGATGTCAAACATAAACCCTATGTCATGCGTGTGGCATCACCTCATTCAAAATCTCTATTAAATAGTTTCGTTTAACTGACGTGAATGTGGGGAACATGCAAGTTCCAATCTCTCCCAACAACTCATAACAAATTGGATACATGTTATCATTACTATCTACCCCGATAACATCTAACAATACACCCCAGAATACTCCATTGAGATGAGCACCATCCAAACAAATTAATGACCTACATCCAACTACCCAATCGTGTTTACATGAAAACAAGTAACAAAATTTAGTAGGTATATAGGTAATAATAGTGGTCATGTTCACGGCACGTAACCACCTAAATGTGCTTACACCAATTTTTGAGGTCGTGGGTTTATTTGATGGATGAAAAAAAGCTAAGGGACCAATAGTGAAGATGTTAAAAATTCAAAAAGTAAAGTGATTTTGGATCCAAGCATATGAGATAAGGGTTTGGTAACCAATGAGGGTGGTATTGAGAATAATAGTGGTCACGTTCATGACACGTTACCCTTTAAATGATGTTTACAACTATTTTTTAGATCATGTGGTTATTTTATAGATAGGAAAAGTTTAGAGACCAGTAGAAAAAATATTAAAATTTTGTGGAGAAAAATAATTTTGGGTTCAAGTACAGGGAAGTTTAATAATATTAACTCTTAAAATTAATGTTAAAACTACATGTCAAAATATTTTTTGTATGATATAAATGAAAGGGTATTTAAGTAACTTTAAATAATTGGACAAATTTAAAATAAAATTTAACTTCTACCAAATATAATAATCTTAAATTGACACAATCATTTTATAGGTTGTGTACAACTAAATATGACAATCAGATTTTACCAGCAATGAAATTGTAGGCAATTGAATTGTTAACAAATTAAACTACGATGATCATTCTATATTGAATGAACATCATGACCTGAAAGAAAAACATATATACATTGCCAAATGCATTAATCCTCTATCTGATTGTATGTGCGCCATCAAAGGGGAAGACAAACTACTCTTTTCTAAGTAGGGGAGGGTGGCGATCTGCGAGTTTTGCAGTGGCAAATTAAAAGTAGACCTTTTTCCTCATACCAACCAAGATATTTTATGATATGGCCCATACAACAATATATATATATATATATATATATTTATGAGGATAAAGGATTAATGCATTTAGGCCATTGCCAGTAATGCGTGCCACCTAAAAAAATGAGATGCACACTAAATGAGGCAATCACTTTTCATTGTCTTGAACACGCTAAAAATACATCACTAACACTATTACTTATTTAAGATACATCAGTACTATAATTAAAGTATAATTGGAAAATCGCAGTACCTTAGATGTTTCAATCACTGTATCGTATTTAATTTGATTTTCTCAATCATAGATTTATATATGATTATTTTAATCGAATGATTAGGATTCTCTGACAGTCGTCTTACAATAGCAAATGTTATCTCTTTCCCTTTCTCAAAAAAATTCAGTACTCATATTTTTATAAATTAGATTATTAGTATTTTTAAATAAAATGTATGAACAAATATGGAGTCTTCAATTTTACCGATTGAGGTAAAAAGAGAGGATTTTAAGTGACCCCTTATTTAATCATTGCTTAGCACACTCTTCATTTCCCAATCTCCTCTTCCCAAATGGCTTCAATCCAAAACTCAATCTCTCTCTTTTTTCTTGCCATTTTCGTTTCGCACACAGAATCAACACTACCAGTTTCACCAAAACCCAAATCTCTCAATCTCCCAATTGCCAAAGACAAAACTACTCTCCAATACACAATCCCCATCAGCCTTGGAACCCCATTTGTCCCCAAAATCCTAGTTCTTGACCTTGGAGGAAGATTCTCATGGATAAACTGTGAAACCAATTACAAATCTTCCACTTACAAACCAAGCCCTTGTGGCAGCCCACCATGCTTAGTCTCCAAAGCTCCTGTCTGCGTGGACATTTGCCTTCCTTCACCTCAACCAGGATGTAATAACAACACTTGCAATCTCTACACTGAGAACTCTGTCACCAAAACTGTCGGAACCCAAGAGGTGACAACAGACAGAGCTTTGATTCAATCCAAAAATGGGGCAAAAGGGTATGATAGTCATTTCATCATCTTCAACTTCATCTTCGCTTGTACCCGAAAATGGCTACTTAATGGCCTAGCCAAAGGTGCCGATGGCATGGCAGGGCTTGGAAGGACAAACATTGGGTTACCCACACAGATTGTCTCAGCAATTGGTAAGAATTCTTCTTTTCCAAGAAAATTTGCTCTCTGTTTGCCCTCAAAACCAAAATTCAATGGTGTCCTCTTTTTTGGTAACCCTTCTTACACTTTTTTCCCTTATTACAACACATCAAGATCCATAAACGTCTCAGAAAGATTCTCTTACACGAATCTCTACAAAAACCCAATCAGCACTGCCACTCCTTACATCCCAGACCAGCCATTGAACGAATCCTCTGCTGATTACTTCATAAAACTAACTTCAATTGCTGTAGAAAGAAACCCCATTAACATCAAGTCAGAACTTCTATCTATAAATAAACAAGGAATTGGAGGAACCAAAATCAGCACCATTACTCCATACACCCTTCTCCAATCCTCAATTTACTTGGCTTTAACTAAGGCTTTTTCTAAGCAACTGGCGGCGGAGGGGATCCATAAGATTGCACCTGTAGCACCATTTACGGATTGCTATAACAGAAGCTCGGAGAGGTTAAGTTATACGCCGCTGGGGCCAGCAGTACCAACGATTGACTTTGTGTTTGGGGGTCAGAATGAGAGATGGGAGATTAATGGAGGTAATTCAATGGTGGAAATAGGGAAAGATGTTTTATGTTTGGGTTTTGTTGATGGGGGAATCAATCCAAGAACGTCGGTTGTGATTGGTGCACATCAAATGGAAAATAATTTGTTTGAGTTCGATTTGGAATCGTCTAAGGTTGGATTCACTTCTACACTTCTTTTAGAAGAAGTTGGGTGTGAGAACTATAAAGTATAAGCAGAAACTCCTCATCCAAATGGAAGTGATCTCGATTTGTCTTAGTTTTTGTGGGAATAATTATAAATATTATGAGTCAATATTTGTATGTGTATGTAGCTTTATGTATTTTGGGCTTTGAAATTTATATAAATAATGATGACAAATAGGTGTTGAAAAAAATCATAAATATAAAAAAATTTAAAAACTAGTTACTCCACATGCCAAAAAACAAATTGCCTCATAAAAATGACGTTAATCCATAAAAAATTGCTCCAGTCGTTATAATATAAACTTTATTAAAATTACATTTAACAAAGTTTTATTTTCTGGTATTGATTTTTTTTTGATTTAGAGGTGATTATTTTTATTTGATGATTTTTTATGTTTTCCCCTAAAAAGATCTAATCTTGCTACAAAAAGTGTTTGGTATGACAATGTGGATAGTTCGCTTGTTTTTTTGTTTGGTATAAAAAGAGATCTTCCTACAAAAACACTTGTTAATTTGCTTTCTACTGTTTTTTTTTTACATTTACATTTACATATGGACAAGTTTACTTCAACTTATACATACTTAAATACATGTGTCTCATACTAGGACATCACATTACAACACTGAGATCGTAAAATAAAAAAAAACCCTCAGTGAGGGCTTACATTTGACATCAAGCCTCGCACTCTTTTATTTAATTTACTTATTCATCACTTAAATTTTTAGAAAAGTTATTAATTTGATCCTTATAATTTTATTGAAATTTTAATTTGATCATTATAGTTTAAATTTTTTAATTATATCTTATAATTTTATGTTACATTTCACTTTGATCATTATAGTTTAAAATACTTTTTCTCAAATCAATGCTGAAAATACCAACCTCTAAAAAGTATTAAACTCTACAAAACTTCATCGGCAAGAATTGAAGAGCTGTCAAAGGATTGAAGAGCTGTCAAGAGGTGTGTTAAAGAATGAATTGCTGTGAAATATTTGTAAGTGTCAAAACAATGTGTAACCAACCCAACCGATTTGAAAATCACCATCGATCGATTGCAATACTTAAGGAGATTTCCTAACTAAGCAAACCGGTCCATTTGATTCGGAACCACCGGTGTACTGGTTAAACAGTTAATGAATTTTTTTTCATTAACTATCGAACCGGTACACCAGTTTGGAACCACCAGTGGATCGATTCTAGTTGGTTCAACCGCTTGTCCCTCTTGTTCATCAATTGCAAGGAAAAATAGTCATGTTTCAATGTATTTTGTTTTATTTTCTCGTTCAGTCTGATCTTCTTCTCGGTCTTGGCTCTTTTTCTCATTAGTTGACTTCTTGTAATGTATTGAGTCTGTATATCTTCTTAAATTCAATTCTTATTCAGTGAGTAGTATTTTTCTTGAAGCACCAGATCAATTCTTTGTAATTTCTTGAATTGTAATTTAATTTACACTTGATCATTTTTCTACACACTAAATAAAATATTAGTCCAACATAATTTATCGTCATCAAAATTAGCACCTTCACTGTGTTCAACAAATGTTTTTTTAAGTCTCTGCAAGTTCGGTATTTTCGTTCACATGACTAAGTTGCAGTTTCACAAAGCCAATGTCTCATACTCAACTCAACTTCATGCGAGACAAACTTGGAGTGTTTGCAGAGCTCAGTAACTACAAGCTTGAGGCAGAGCTGGCTCAACAACTTTGGATATCTTAGGCGAATTATTAACTTAACATTTAAGGTAGAGATATAATTTGGATCAAATGACATATATGAATTATTTGAAAGTTGTCCATATAATGACATAAAGAACTTCTTGCAGTTCTTTAAAAGCTAGTTCGTTAACAAATTCTTTCTTAGATATTCCAATATATTATTTTCAATTCATGTCAAGACTAGGTACAAGGATTTAAATTGGTTTATAATTCAACTAATAGTATTTTTTTTCAAGTTCGTCATGAAAATTTTCTTATAAACACACTTGTTGATTGGCTTAATTTTATTGATTTATCCTAACATCAATTTAAAGTAAGTTATAATTTAAAGTTAATTATAATAAACTAAACCAAACATGTTTTTATTTATAAATTAAAGTTAAACTTAAAATTTGAAGTGATAAATTTAAGTAGAGTCAAGCTTACAACACTTTTATTTAAGTAACTTATCATCACTTAATTATTCGAACTTACTTAGTTTAGAGATCTCTAAATTAAGTTCTATGCCTTAGTAGTAAAGTCAAAGTCACCACACCCTATAATGACCTTTTTATCAGCCAAGAACAGAGAGGAACTGAATCCCAACCTTGACAAACCAATATCAAACTGCAAGAAGTTATTCTCAATTTGGTATGATCCGATCACCATTGCTTCTTCAGCCTTCTTCCCTCCATCAACGACTGCCAAACATGCAACGTCACCCCCAAATTCCTTCATTGAATTTGATCCAATGATTTTCCATTTTGCTCCGTTAATCATCTCCAAATCAATCCTAGGCGCACGTAGACCTCCTCTGTTATATCCAATTGCACTTGCTTTGTAACACAGCTCAAATGGCTTCACTGCTTTAACTCTTGGAATTCCCTTCATTGCCCTTTGGAAATCCTTAACTAAAACTTTATATATGTCCCTCCTTAGAACGGTGTAAGTCACAACCGTACTAATCTTGACACCACCACGGCCGCTGTACAAGTCGAGGTCAAAGGCTCCAGCCTCGAAACGGCTCGCTTGCGTATTAATCGAGATACCCTTGACCCCTATATAGTAATCGGGCGATTTCGGGTTCTTTAGCAACGGAGTATAAGAGAGAACTCTGGAGGCATCAAACCATGGGAGAATGTTATAGGGGCCTTCCCCGAAGAAAACAGTTCCTCGAACATCTTCGGCGCTCGGCAAACAAAGAGAGAACTTCTTGGCTATACCCAAATAAGGAGGAGTGAGTTGATTAGGAAGAGCTAGTGGTGCAGAAGAAAAGCCAGCAACACCAATAGCATCGGCAGGGAGAGATTGAAAAATGGTCAAAGGAACACAAGAGCCGTAGATTTGATTGAAGTTGAGATTACCAGTTGGGTTGCGGCCATTAGTCCAAGAAACATTGAGACTTTGGAAAGTCAACTTGGATAAGGAACAAGATTTAGAGAGCGGATTAAAGGGAGTGACAACACAAGCACAATGGCGATTAAAGAAAGTGTTATTGGCTGGAGAGCAAGCGGGAGCGAGAAAAGAACGAGCTTGTGAACATTGAGGAGCTGAGCAAGGGACAAATGGGTGCGGGGCTTGGCATTTGTACCACAAGAGCGGACCACTAAGGTCAATTACATAGTTTTGACGGAGGTTAAGAGTGACAGAGTAAAGGGAAGTGGATGGGTCTTTCCTAATGGGTGCTACTAAGCTTTTGTAGCGTTGTTGAGCTGACACTTCTTGTGGGGAAGTAATGGCTATTCCTATTATTAGGAGGAGTAGGAATAGATGAAGGTTAGTCATTTTGAAAATGGGCTTTGCTTTGTTTCTGTTTGATTTGATTGCTTGAGTGTGGCTTTGATCAGTTCAGGGTTTTGAATATTTATACTAGAATTTCTGTTTGATGTTGGGGTGAGTTTTAGAATTGTTTTTTCGCAAGGGTTAACTTTATAAATGGGAGTTCGAAAACAGGGGATTTAGATGGAATAGGGCCTTCTACTATGCTACCAATAAAAAACTACCAAGATCTAGGTGTGTGTAGTTCAGGTAATAGTAGACTTTAAATTAGTGAATAAAATAAGACATATGTTAGTAGAAAAAATAAATAAAATAAAACCAGCTGTGATATGAGCTATTTTTTTTTCATTCCCCCAACATTTGACCTAAAAATAGACAATATTCGAATACCACTACTATACCAATGTACCATTGCAAATTTGTGATAACTACTAGCAAAGAGAGTGGTCGGAACCAGGATTAAGGAATTTTTTTCCCTACGATGAGAGAAAGGAAAGATAGAGTATCAGTGATACCGTATCACTATCAGCTTTAGATTATTGGATTGTCATAGGAAGATCAAGAATAAGACCACCTTAACAAATGAAAAGAAAATTAAGAAAGAGTTTCTTTTTTTCTTTTTGAAACTAAATACGATTTAAAATAATGTCCTGAAATGTAAAAAAAGTAATAAAGATATAATAGTTAGATAGTGTAAAAAGAAATGATATAGATTATTTAGTATTTTTGTAGAGTCTTATAAAAACATATTAGTTTTCCTTTAGATTTATGAAGTTTATTTTCAAATTCTAATATTTATAATAATATATTTTTACCTAATAAAATTAGGTTTGATTTCCTTTTTATGTTTCTTCATGGGGTTTTTATTATTTATGTATATATTGTTTTGGTTAATTCGACTAAAAGATTACATAAATAAAATGGGCATACTCTAGGAACAAAAACACAAAACAAAGACACATACAAAACAAACTAACAAGGGAAATACGAAGGAACAAAACACACCTTAGCTTGATCATTGATTATCCCCCAATTTTCTAGAACCAGATTACAACATTGATCAATTTGCACATTCTGATTCCTAATGACAACTCATATTCTTTCCCTGATCATTCTAGAGATTTTCTTTACAATTAGATCAGAATCAATACATTTTCCAACAAAGACTCTCTTTTTTCTCTCTACCCAAATACAATAGATAAGAATAGTGAAGACTAGATTGACAACTTTGGATATTAGATTTCTACGTGCATAATTCCTTAGAAGCCACCAAATAAAAGAATCCCAGGCTTGCAAATGACAATCCAGATTACAATTATGCAACAGGGATGTTAGCATGGAACCAGTAAAGAGCAGGTGCAAAAGAGGTGAACTACGGTTTCTATGCGATTAGCACATCTAACACAAGATATACCTGCTGAAGGACACCATTTGGATACGTTATCCTTTATAGCTAACTAGCTTAAGCAAGCAAACCAAGAAATGAAGGAGCACTTTGGTATGTACCCTGAGAACAAGACCAACTTAGGTTAATTCAGAGTGTTCTTGTGCTGTATAACAGCCTGGTAGGTGCTTCTAACAGAAAAAAAATCAAAAATACATTTTAAATCAGCAGTCCAAACCCAACTATCATTGTGAGATGAATCTCGTACACGCAGATTTAATTGTACACCCCAATGTGCAAGTCTGTTCTCCAGATCTGAGTTAGGCTACGCCCACCTATTTCCTCTAATCAACACTGAAATAGTAATAACCTGCATTCAACATTAAATCATATCCCTCCCTCAAGAAGAGAATACCAGTAAGGTGCCAGGATTCTGTCATGATATGTATATCAGATCCAGTGCCAATCCTTGATTCACAAAACCTGCTCAATTCATCTCTGACCTTAAGAATTTTTCTCCAAGCCCAAGAGGGATTATTAGCAATGAAAATGGAGTGTTGTTTCAGTAGGTTTGCTTTACACCAGACAATCCAAAGTGAATCTTTAGTTTTGGAAACCAAGCTCCAGAAGTGCTTTGCAACTGCTGCTAGGTTCCAAATAGTCAAAACTTTAATGCCAAGGCCTCCTTCTTCAAAAGGAGCAGAGACTGAATCCCAAGAGACTTGGTCTATTTTCACCTCAGAACTACCATTCCACAAGAAGCTTCTTAGAATAGCATCAACACTTTTCATCACTTGTTTAAGTAACACTATTATGTTAGCGCAATATCCATGAATGGCTAAGAGAATAGACTTGATTAATTGCAGCCTACTTGCGTAAAGTAAAAATTAATTTTCCCAGGTTTTGATTCTTTAAACGATTCTGTCTACTAACACCTCATAGTGGATTTTGCTCAGATTTGTGGAAATGAGTGGAATTCCCATATATCCGACTGGAAAAGTTCCTTTCCTGAAACTAATTTATGTAAGAATCAAATTCCACAAGTCCTCATCCACTCCACTGAAGAAATCTTTGCTCTTTGCATCATTAGGTTGAAGGCCAGACATAATTCTAAAAAATCAATACCCTCTTTCACTATTCTGATAAAATTGATATCACCTTTACTAAAAACAAGCAGGTCATCAACAAAGCAAATGTTAACCATTTTATTCTTCTTGCATCTCCAGTGATATTGGAAATCAGGTAAGGTTGCATAAAAGTTCAAGATTCCTATGAGAACCTCCACGATCATGACAAACAGATAGGGAGATAGAGGGTCTTTCTGTCTGAGACCTTTACTCCTGGAAAAAATCATGGATACCACCATGTATGTTTACAAAGTAGGAAGGTGAAGTCACACATACCATAATCCAGTTAATAAACCTCTCAGGTAACCCCACATACTGTAAAACTTTGCCTAAAAAATACCGGCTGACAATATCAAGGTGCATTTGAAGGTATTTTATCTTTATAATTTTAACTTATACAATCGATTATGTTAAAAAGTATAGAGTCTAACAAACAATGATCTAAGACATAACTAAAACATTACACAACGTGTAATCCTTACATAAATATTTTACAATATTTAATTAATATGTACTCAAAGGATAATTTAGAAATTCTTAAAAATAGTATAGATAATATTGTCTAAAAAGTTAAAAGTGTCATCAATAATTTAATTTAAATTTATTAATATGTAAATAAAATATTGCTTGAGGCTATAGAAATTCGAATCTGAACTTGCCTCATATGATAAATTCAATGTCAGCAATACGGATGAGATCCTCTGCAGTTGGGAGGGGAAGTTCAATCCCAGTCGTCTACAGAGATCTGGATGACTGGGATCAAAAGTTAAAAAGTAATTTTTTTACTTTTTCTCTAAGTAAAGTTTCACGCGATCTCCACCGTTCAAATTTGATCGGACGATTCCGGATCATAGAACTGCCGTCTATGTCGTTGGCTTCCAACGTCAAAGAATCCTAATTCAAGCAATACCTATAAAACTCCCAGTAAACTTAAGAACACAACAAGATGGAAAAGTTTATCGAATCATTTAAAAAATTTCTAATAAATAGTAAGGGCAATATATGTGTAAAAATAATTCTCCTCTCTTAGCGTTATTTATATATAATATAACTAAATTTACAAAATAAACGGTTTATATATTTATCCGTCTGATATTCATGAAGGAGAAACGCAAGCATCACATGCACTTCTCTCATTTTCAAACACGAATTTGTGTAATACTGTATTGACAGAAAAGAAGATCGAGCATGTGATGGACATGTATCCTTGGTAATGGGTACCTGATTAATGCATGTTTGATGGACGACAAGTTAATTTTACAACTTAATGTTTTATTTATTACAAATTAAAGTAAAATGTTTAATTGGTTACAACCATCATAGTTTAGAAGCATAGATTAGAAGGATAAACTGTAGTTTCTACAAGTTAATCTAGTCATTTAGCAACAATTATAGATAGGTCTCAAATATTTCCTTCAATTTTTTTTGTCACGAAACATGTCTTCTCAACAATACTATTTTCATATTTCAATTTACTCGAAAAAATGTCTGTCCAAAAACATAATTTAAACTAAATTACTTTGAAGTCACCATTATAGTACACAGAAGGCCAGTTATTTTCTAATTCCATTTACATAAAATTCTTAGTTTAGAAAAACAATGGGTTTGGATCCTGCACTTTCTCCAGTTTAGCTAAGTAACTTGAGCCTTCGGCTAGATAATTTGCGGAAGACAGATTGAATTTTCAGTCTAATGTGGCTACAGATTGAGAGTAGATTAATCAATATGCCTTTGCTGACTGTAAATTCTCCACCCTATGCACATTGCTAGCGTTCATAGAAAAAAGAGCAAATAGTATTTGTCTATAGTTGCACTCTTGACCCAAGTAAACTACGTGCAACTCCTCCACCCCATATAAGGTATATTTTTCACTTAACCAACCTAATTAATGATCAAAATTTTAATTGATTATATTGACTTCTTATAATTCTTTGATTAGCTGCCCTATATAGAGGCCCTCGCTTTGACTTTTGTAGCTCCCATATGATAATTGTTTTTGGTCAAATGCAATTTACCCCTCCAACTATGTCCATTATATTAGACCTTGAATTCTTTATTTTCACATGGATCTTTAAAAACTAACCACTTGATTGAAATATTGACCATGTGTTGTCCACCATATATACTTCATTACTTTATTTGTCTTTACCTTCATTTTTTCACAAATATACACGTAACACAACATACATGAATATTAATAAATATGTAAAGTCAACATATTTACATTTGTCAAATGTTATAAATAATGACCACATATTCAACATACTAAATCAAATATTCAACCAAGTATCAAAGTAAGAGGGTGCAGTTACCAATATGAGTAGTTGTACTTGTAGTTACGGACATGACCATTAGTATTACAACCGTGAAATATTGAGACGTTACTATTAAAGACATCATAAAGTGGTCAAAGTGAATCGAAATAGTTACAAACATAGAAACATAGAAAAGTGGTAGTTACACAATTCAAATTGACTACTCATCAAGCCTCTATAAAGACAGACGGTTACTCACAAAGCCTCTAGAAAACCAAACTGCAACTCTGCACAATTCCTATCTTATGATTCTAGGATTAGATTAGGTGCGATACTATACGTAGAGCGAATTAATCATATTAAAAGTTGGTTTCCTGCCGATTTCTATGTTTATTGTTAAAAACATGTAAGGTTCTTTGAGCCTATGTGTACTTCGATTAATTTTAATATAAAATCTTTTAGTTTCACACCTATTTGTCATTCCCTCCCTTAAGTAGTAAGTCTTCTATAATTAAGCATTAAAGAACCCTTTATTTTGTCATTTAGAAAACATAAAACTTCAACATCGCCGGCATGTTTAGGCCAACTCTGAATTTGCGTAACATCATTTTTGGCACGTCCTGTGAGCCAGAAAATGGTTCAAATGTTGTAATGGCTAAAATGAGACTAGGCATGAAGATGACCCAGACATAGTCCATGGAATCAAAAAACGGAAAAGGCCAATAAAGGTTGAACCCAAAAGCAATGAACCACTAGGCTAATATCATGGCTAAAGTTATATGCATAATACAAATAGGTTAAACCAAGTCTTGAGCTATTTCAAAATCAATAATAGAAGAGATTGAGAATCGAATAACAGTTTTTCTCGAGAAATAGTTTAGTTGAGTGGCTACCTGGATAAACAATATTGCTATCCAGATGTACAGTGAACACGAGGAGCCAATATCTGAGCAAGGTCACTATCAATAAATAATTGGTGGACCTTGATGGACCTAGAGTCAGAGAGAAAATAGTTATGGGTAACATTTTTAGAAGACAAATGTTCAAAACTTCTCGGGGTTGATAGGTAGACAAAATGGAATAAAAACCCATATAACTTGAGTGAAGAGTGTATATGGAACAATAAACCTACATCCAAGACGAGAAAATCCACCACTTGATTCTAGATGTAATCCACTGGTCATGCTTGAAGAAAATACAACCTCAAGGGGTTGGAAGCTCGAATAAGAGACAAAAATGAACTCGAAAGATCCACATTTAATGGTTGGAAGAGATAATGAGATCCTTGAATAGAGATGGAAGATTGCAAGAAGAATTTGATCAGCTTCGCAAACTTGCTAAGCTAGATCTCATTATCATTTATAGCATTCAAGATTATAAGAGCTCATTGGTTAAGCTTGAACTACAATTATATAGCTACTAACAATAGACTAACAACTCAAAACTAACAAGCCTTGTAACAGAAAACTAACTCTATGAAGTTCTTTGATTAAGCCACACTGTGAATACAGTTGAGTAGGCTGACTTAGAGAGCTTACTCACCTTTTGTTGCTGACTGAATTGACACATGGTTTATCATTTTCCCTCAAGCTAAAGGGGGATAAAGTGACCTTTAGCTTACTCTTAAGATACAGAAAACATGGAGTTGAAACAGTCTTGGTAAGTACATCAGCTAGTTGTTCAACTGATGGAACATACCTGATGTCTAAAGCTTTCTGTTGCACCTTGTCCCGAATGAAATGCACATCCAACTCAATGTGCTTTATCCTGGCATGAAGACATGATTAGATGTAAGTGCAATGGCACTATTGTTGTCACACAAGAGAATAGGAGCTTGGTAACATACAACTTCAATTCATTTTTAGCAAGTTTAAAAACCACTGGATTTCAGTAATAGAGTTTTCCATTGACCTGTACTCACTCTCTATGCTCGATCTAGAGACAATAGCTACTTCTTGGATGACCAAGACATGAAATTTCCTCCAAGAAAAATGAGATAACCCCTTGTTGATTTTCTGTCATCAACATCACCCACTGATGTTCAAACCTTCATGTATGGTACATTTTAGGTACCTAAGGACTCTCTTACAGGCCTGCCAATGTACATCAGTGGGTTTGTACAGGAATTAGTGAAGTCTGTTTATAATGAAACCAATATCTGACCTTGTGATAGCTAGGTACTATAATGCTCCAATTGTACTCCTGTAAAGGGTTATGTCAGACATTAGATCTCCTAAATTAAGATAAAGCTTTACTGAATTGCTCGCAGGTGAATCTGCAGCCTTTGCCCCATCCATTTTAGTCTTTCTGAGCAAGTTTGAGATGAATTTAGACTGAATGAGATGCATGCCTTATTTGCTTCTGGTTACCTCAATTCCAAGAAATTAGTGAAGATCTCCAAGATCTTTTAGAGTATAAGTTTCATATAACTTGTCTACATAATACTGTAGAAGACCATTACTATTTCCAGTGATTAGTATATCGTCAACGTAGACAAGTAGGTACACTGTGTTCTGTCCAAAATGAAAAAAGAACAAAGAAGTGTCTGATTTTGAGTTAACAAAGCCCCATTGAAGTGATGAGGTTCTCAGCCTGTCATACCAAGTTCTTGGAGGTTTTTTGAGGTTATATAAGGCTTTTTGTAGCTTACAAACATATGTAGGTTTTGCTGAATCTATAAATCCCTCAGGTTGTGTCATGTAAACAGTTTCCTTAAGCAACTCATTCAAAAATGCATTATTTACATCTAATTGCCTTACCTGCCATCCAAACATCACTGCCAAATGTAGAATGATTCTCACTATTGTGGGCTTTACTATTGGACTGAAGGTCTCAATGAAGTCTATGCTAGAGGTTTGGTGAAAACCCTTGGCCACCAACTTAGCTTTATACCTCTAAACGGTACCATTGAAGTTCATTTTAACTTTAAAAACCCATTTGTTTCCCATCAAAGTAATGTCAGTTGTGTAAGGCACTAGCTTCCAAGTACCATTCCATAGAGTGCTGTATACTCATCAAGCATAGCTTGTCTCCAGTTGGAACTGGTAAGAGCTTGTTTGACAGATATCCATTCTGAAGGAATGTTGGATTCATGTGGAGGATGTTTCGTTACATTGAATGCTTTGGGTTTAAACACTCCATTTTTTGATCTAGTTATAATTTGATGAGTGTTTTTGGTGATTTGAGTGGCAGTTGGTGTATCGAATGGGAAAAAGAGTAAGTAAATGGTTAAAGCAATAGAAGGAAAGTCACTGAAATTAAAATTTGGAACACAAGATAATTGAAGATTGTTAGAATTACGTTGTAAATTCTCATATGGTGAAGTTTGGTCAGTTCTGTGAACACTTGTTGAAGTAGAGTTTCGAGATGAGGATCTTTCTGCATTATCCAAATTCTGATTTGAAGGAGGAGTTACACACTGTGTAAAGGTGTATGGAAGAAGTCAAGCTAGGTAGAGAGTAATAACTGATATTCAATGAGGACTTTGTAAACATTGTAGAGTAGGGGAAGACACTTTCATTAAAAATCACATTCTAGTGATATATTATTCCTTACCAGTATGATGCAAACAATTATACACTTTATGATTTTGAGAGTAACCTAGAAATAAGCATAAATCTGAATGAAAAGTAAATTTATGACTGTTACATGGCCTTAAATGGGGAAAACAAGCACAACCAAATGCTTTTAGAAAGTTTAAATTAGGCACCTTATTATATAAAACTTTGTAAAGAGAGAATAAGTGCAAAACATGTATTAGAAGTCTATTTATAGTGTAAACAATAGCTTGGAATGCTTCCCACTAGAATTTAGGAGGCATATTGGCTTGAGCAAGTAAGGTTAGCCTTGTTACCACTATGTACTTGTGCTTCTTCTCAATTCTCCCCATCTAAAATGGTTTGGCTGAGAGAATGAATAAGACATTACTTAAAAAGGTGAGGTGTATGCTGCAAGTGTTAATCCTCCAAATAAATTTTAGGGAGAGGCTGTCAATATTACAGTGTATCTGGTTAACAGAAGTCCATCTGCTACAATTGGTTTCAAAACACCAGAAGAAATGTGGAGTGGAGATACTCCTCAGTATGACCATTTAAGTGTGTTTGGGTGTGTGATTTACGTGCATATCAAACAAGACAATTTAGAACCAATAGCTAGAAAATGCATGTTTCTTGGCTATCTAGATGGAGTTAAGGGTTATAAGCTTTGGTATCAAGACGTGAGAGTGTTTCAAAGACATTTATTAGTGAAGATGTGGTGTTCAAAAAGATTTAAATGTTCATGAGAAAGCTTGAATTATTTAGTTATGTCACAAGCATCAGGTGAGAAGACTGAAATTGAGGTGGAATCAAGCAACAAACAAAAATTGGTCCAACTCAATATGTTACAGAACAAGCTGATGATACCTCTGATTCTAAAGAAGAACATGAAGAGCAATCTGAATGAAGAAACTATCAGCTTGTTAGAGATAAAGCAATGAGAGAGCATAAAAGCACCAAACAAAATTAGTTATGATGATCTTATCTCATATGCCCTATTAGTTGCAGATGTAATAGATGATTCAGAGCCCAAGAACTACAAAGAAGTTGTCTCTGGAAAAGATGGAAAGAAATGGTTAGCACTACAACAAAACTCTTCATTTATAGCACTTAAGTATAATGTTCTTGGTTCACATGCTATCTATTAAGGTCAAAGAAACTTTATGAAGAAAGGTGCCAGTTGTCCCAAAAAAAGGCGCGACATTAAAAATGTTTGACAAAAATGAATAGTGCGATTTTGAACTCTTTATTCGTTTTTATCTTTAAGGACAAAGAGGATAGGGCTCTAAATGGATCAAAATGCGCACACTCTGTAAACCTCTTCGTGGTTTCGCTCTAATAGAGAGGTAGTGCTTTTCGATTAAGAATTTATGGCTTCTCTCTCTCTCTCTCTCTCTCTCTCTAACAGAGAGGGTTGGACATTCGTTTTCACGCATAAAGCTCAACAGGGAGCTTTGTTTTCTCTGTTCATTTTTTGGCACTAAGAACAGAGAGGGTAGGGTTCTAGAACGACGCACACAGCACACCAAGGCATCTTTTTCCATCTAATAGAGAGGTTGAGCGTTCATAGCTTCTCTATTTGTGTTTTTATGTCTTCCCCCCAAAATCAAAATGCACGTAGTAGTAGGAGTTTCGATTTTCATCTAATAGAGGTATGACTCTTCGTCTGTTAGTTCACCTTTTTGACTAACAATTTTTTATTGATTTTGCTGCTTCATTTTTTTCAAAGCATTAATAATTGTATTGCTTGTATGACGAAGGATGAAAGGGTAAAGTCACAAATGCTCAAACGAATGGTGAAGAATGTAAATGGCACCCATTGATTATGGTGAATAGGAGAGGAAATGGCCCCCTAAATTCTTTTATCAGGAAACCTTTATTTTCAATTGAGGAAAGTGTTTTAGTTGTTAGTTATTATTTTCAAGCTTAAGGGAATCTGAATAAGAATGAGACAGTCGATAAGGTGCTCTATAAAAGGAAATTTTCGTGGAAGTCTTTGATCCATAGAAGTGTGTGTACTCATCTACTATATATCAACATATTTACTCTTTGAAGGTCTTTCAATTTGAGTGAACACAAAATATGGGAGATGTGATCATTTAAAGCTTGCTTTATTACTACTCATGCTTTCTTCATTGACATCGAAAAAAACTATCTCAAACTGAAATCGATATAGAATATGGGTCAATAATTTACTATTATGTACTTTTCTTTGAGTACATGTCTCTATCAAATGAACTATTGAAGAGATTATCTATATGATAATTTTGTATTCTTTTTATTTTCATGTGTTCTCTAGCTAAGTGATATGGAAATGTGGATTTTGGGGTTTCTCTTTCCCTCTATCTATTTGTAAATTTTTTATTTGGTAATAGATGCTTAAAAGAGATAATTGGCATGTATTAAATATAATTCTCAATTTGTCTAGACTTGTGCTCTTTCTTATGAATTTTAAATTGCATTTGATATGGATCTCATGTTTCTGAGGGACATGGCAATGTAATTGTGAAGTGGATATATTTCATTGTATTCAAATACTTGAAACTTTGATATAAAATTTTAGTTACTTTAAGTCATTAACAAATTTGGATTCTTTGTTGGCGAAATCTTAGTTACTCACTTTTCTGTATGGCCTTTGTATGTTGTTGTAATACCGGTTTTGAATCCATGGTCATGCTTTATTGTGTCCACAGTTTTACTGGTTTAATTCATCCTCTATCTTCATATTATGCAGTCTCTTTTTACAGCACTAGGATATGTCCAATTTGTATCAAACATTGCATTTGCTTACTTCGTGCTCAAGAAATTAGTAATGATTAAGTATGTGAAAATTTGAATTGAGGTGAACTGACACATTTCTTCAAAGTTGCAAAATAGTTGTACCATATTTTATCTTCAGCATTATCGGTGATCATTTCCAATTTGACACGTATCGTGTCTTTTTACAAGGTGATGGTTGCCACTACTTTTTTAATTCTTGAAAACATTTTTCTCATTACTTTTAGCAACCATCAGTCACCTGGTATGTTCTTTGTTCTAATTCATTCTATCTTATAAGTTTGTTTCTTTAATGGTTCTTCCTGGCATCAAAAGTCATATCTCTTAATTTTGCTTTTATAATGAGAGTAAACTGTAATTTTTCAAGATAAGCAAACAAACTAAAAACACCGTTATCTCAACTTAATTGTGTTGAAAAATGAGAAATATGAAGGGAATGCAAGGACAGGGGAATCTACATTATGTAGAAAATTCTTTTGTTTAATTGTTCCTCTAAGTCGAGATTTCATGTGTAACTATTTTCTTTTCAGTCTACACTACAGAGTAGTTGTCATAGCAACATAGATTTCCTTCTCTATTGTCTGATTTTGGTCTTGATTGTTGCTATTCATAATTCCATGTATAAATGCTCTTGCATTTATGAATTTCATTTTTGGATTGATGAATAGCACTATCCTCAACCCTTTACAATCAACTTATGGAATATGAAGGAGAGGAGAAATTTTGCTTGCTATCTCTGAAGTCTGGACAAGAACTCAAGCCGTACTAGCTTATGCTGCTTACTTTTTCCTATACTGTAGTTTCAGGTACTGTAGGGTCATGCTCAATCTTGTTTGCAAAATCTCTCTCTCTCTGTAAGCTTCTTCCTTGGACATTTTTTAACACTAGCCACATTTGTTTCTTGGTTATGATGTTGCTTCCTTTTTCAGCCCAAACCTACTTAGGTTGGCTATTTCTAACGATTATCAATTTGCATAGCTGGTTTACATACTGCATGCTTTTGCTTTTTCTGAGTACAATTGGGTTTTGGGTAAGAATTGAAGAACTCTAGTTTTTTTCTTTTTCATCATTCAAGTGGTACAAATATATCAACAATAATGTGTTGTCTAATTGTTATACATATATATACCACGCGGATCACAAGGTCGAATAGTTAGTATGCTCTATGTTGTAATAATTTTAGTCCCTTTTTAAGGGGAATTAGTTCTCTAAATACTCATCGACAGGAAAAAAAATAATGGAAGCATATAATTTCTTTTCTACCATTTTTCATTAATTTTTTTATGTAGTTTTTTCTGCAGTGAGCTTTGAATTATATGTGTCTAAAAAGCAACACCAATGTAAGTGCTTTGGGTTTATATAGTATGATATTATCAGTGTTTGTCCTTGAATTAGCAATGTTTCATTGTGCTTACATGGCTATTCTGTATCACTGCTTCAGGTTTATATTATATACTCACTTGGAACCTACATGTTTATCAATCTCTTTCTCTTTATTACATATTTAAGTTCTTGGAGAAAACAAAGATTAGTGGATGGATGTCTTTGGATGGTATATTGTTATGTTTAATAGGTAACACTATAGAGCTTTTTCTCGGTTGCATAAGTTGAGTTAAGAGTTCAAATCAAATTATATTTGTACATTAAATTTACATCTCTTAATCAATGATCAGTTAAACATATATTTTCTTAGTAGATTGAGCAAATGTCAATTGTAGTAGAATCCTTAAATGAGACTTGATTTGGTTTTATGATGATATTTCTGTAAACATAAGTTTTTTGGTCTATGCTTTATGAGTAATGTAACAAGAAAGTAAAGAGAGGCTTCATGCTGGATATATGACCTCACCTATTCACTACCGAAATTGATCTTATTTTTTATGTGTTGTTGTATTGTATTATTGTTATTTTATTTATCTTTGGACCTTTTATTGCTATAAGATCTCAAATAGTGTCATTCCTATGGTTTTGTCAACAGAAGCAAGCAAGCCATATCTTGCCTCTACAGCAAACGACACCGGTTTCTGAAACCTCATAATTAGATTTGGAGTCTTACTAGATTTTAATCTTTCTCTTTAGGATATATTAGTCTTTCTTATTCTATGTAAAAATTCAATATGTATTTATCATTTGAAACTATGATTTCTAGCGGACAATAGTCTGCAACAGTTTTGAGTAGTTAAATATAATATTATGTGATTATGTTATTTTGTGATATTTTGTCAAAAGTTTTTTTAGTTTGTACAATTGCAAGAATAAGTATGTTCGTTGAGTTAGTTATTCACAACATTTATAGCATGAAAAGAATGCTATCAAAGGTCTTTTACAACTTTGAAAAATGTTATGAAAGATATACCATGACTTTAAAAAATGCTATACAAATTTATCATAGGGTTATCATAGCGCTTAAAAATACAATGGTAGGAATACCATAGCGTATAAAACACGCTATGGTAAGGCTAACGTTTACAAAACGTTATTGTAAGTTTTGACTTTTAATAATGTTGGCTAATATCGCGTTTTAGAAAACGCTATGAAAACGCTACGATATCATTTTTTGGCTGCTATCTTAACATTTTTCTCTTGTAGTGTAGAGGCCATGACGGAAGAATCAAGGCCTCTTGATAAGAATTAGATATGGACTCTTGTGGATAAACCATCCCCAGCAAAAGACAGTTGGTTGTAAGTGGGTGTACGAAAGAAAAGAAAATGTCATGGACTCTAAACAACCTATTTTCAAAGCTAGATTATTTGCTAAGGGATTCACTCAGAAGGAAGGAATAAACTACAATAAAATTTACTCTTCTGCGGTCAATCATACTTCCATAAGAGTTTTGTTAGCATTGGTTGCTCATTTTGATATGGAACTTGAGCAAATGGATGTCAAAACATGATTCCTATATGGAAATCTTGAAGAAATGATTTATTTATATGGCTCAGCCTGAAGGTTTCTTAAGCACTAGTGAGTAGCAGAAAGTCTATTTATTGAACGAATCTCTCTATGGCTTGAAGCAGTCCCCAAGATAATTGTATCTCAGGTTTGATAACTTTATGATTGAAAATAATTTTCAGAGAAGCATGTATAATAGCTATGTTTATTTTAAATGGATAGATGAAAGAGCTAGAATATTCTTGTTAGTGTATGTGGATGACATGCTTATAGCATCCATTGATATGGTAGAGATACAGAATCTCAAAAAATAGTTAATTATAGTCTTTGAGATGAAGGATCTGGGGACAACTAAGAACATTGTAGGAATGGAAATGACTAGAGATAGCAAATGAGAATCCTTATTTATTTCTCAAGGTATTTACATTTCTAAAATTCTGAATAAATTTAATATGGAGAACGCCAAGCCTGTGCAAACACCTATAACATCACATTTTAAACTGTCAGCATCTCTTTCACCTTCTATAGAAGAAGAAAAGAAAGAGATGGATAAGATGCCTTACTCTAGTGTTGTTGGAAGCCTAATGTACTCAATGGTGTGTGTTAGACCTGATTTAGCCTATGCATCAAGTCTGATCAGCAGGTTTATGGCTAAACCTGGTTTTGGCCAATGAAGTGCAGTGAAATGGGTTTTCAGATACTTAAGAAGTACATGTTTTTATGGTTTGCAATATAAACACTCAAATTCAAATGTTGAAAGTCTGGTTGGATTTGTTGACTCAAATCAGCAGGGGATTTGGACAAAAGAAGATTACTGCCAATTTTATTTTCAAGCTTTTTGAGTGTACAGTGAGTTGGAAAGCTACTCTCCAACTAGTAGTAGCTTTGTCAACTACAGAAGCTGAATATATAGCTCTAACTGAGGCTATAAAAGAAGCACTTTGGTTGAAAGGGCTAATAGTTGAGCTTGGAGTATAACAAGAGAAAATGAAAGTGTTTTGTGACAATCAAAGTACCATTCATTTAACAAAGAATCAGATGTATCTTTAAAGAACAAGGCGCATTGATTTTGAATTGCATTGTGTGAGAGGGGTAGTTTCAAGTGGGAAGGTTGAAGTGGTAAAGATTCATAATTATGACAATCTTGTTGATATGGTGATAAAACCAATGACTTATGGAAGTGTCTGGACTTGATATAAGTCACAGACAGTAAAAGCACTTGAGGGTAAGCTGAAGTTGTTGATGACATGATGATATGATGAGATTGTAAGAATCATTGCTAAGTTGAGGTGGAGAATTTTTAAACATTGACTCAGCTAATTAGGTGGCACTTTAGTTATTTATGCAACATTCTTTGTTGACTTGTCCATTGAAAGTTTTAGTGTCCACGAGGCAAGCAAGGAATGGCCCTAAGCATATTTAACTAAGGAATATCCTATTATTCTTCATGATGTAATAGAGAAGGTATATTTTCTGTTAGGTTAATATGAGACCTTTATGTTTTAGAGAGTTGAAAAAAATAACAGTTTTTATGAAGAGAGAATAAGTGGTCGAAGCAGGAGGTGAGAGGAGAGTGGTTTTGCTCTATAATCTTTCTTTCTCCATGTACAATTTGTTTTCGTCATAGTGAACTAGCTCATCATTAGTAGTTGGATGTAGGTTCACATATTTATAAACTGAACCAGGATAAATTCTCTCAGTTCTTCTTCTTCTATGGCTCTTAATCTGGTCTTCTATATTTCCTTAGTTCATTAGTTTTTTACTGGTTCTATATAATTTGATTAAGCTATCTGGTAGTTGGTTGCACATATCACTTTTATTTCACACTTTTATGTCATTTCTTTGCTTAAGTCCCAGCTATTCTTATGAAAGTATTTTATAAATTTAACAAATATATTATTTATTTATACTATTTATTATCCATTTATTTCATATGTTTATATGCTTATATTTTTCTATTTATTATGTTATTGATAATAATTATCAAAATGATTTTAATAGAGAATTTATATCATCAATTAACGAACGCTCTATTTTTTCTTAAAATAATTATTAGGCATGCTTAGATCACAACAAATTTGAGTAATAATTGGTAAATCACGTCTTAGGTCTGAAGAATACTTATTTTTTTTATCATCTATGCAGTTATTCCTTATCTTAATAGTCTAGATCAGTTACTACTCAAAAATATTTTTTATATTTAAATATTAGAGTGTTTGTTGAAAACATTTGAGCCTCTCATCTTTGCGTTTTAAAAAAAAAAACAGATGGTTTGAAAAGTTAAATATGATAAAAGGGTAAAGTTTTTAAAATCAGAATTATTTTTCAGTCATTTCTCCATAATATTTGGTCAAGTAATTTTTTCATTATTTATTTTTGTTTGTTCAGATTAATAAAACTACTTGGAATAAACTACTTACTTTGACAAAATATTTTTTTTACTTTAATTAGCTTTTGTTAGTCCATAATCATAAAACTATTAAACTATATGCTCTGATCAAGTAGTTTTTACCTTATTAATTTTTGTTTGTCTAGATTTTTTTAGGAGTTGAGACTTGTTTTATGAGGTGAAAAAATATTTTCCGAAGAAAAAAAGGTATTATTATCTGAAAAAATTTGTTAGCCCATTTTTCAAAAATATAATTTCAAAATGTTCTTATAGCCAAAAAAAACCCCTCTTCTGTCGTTTAACATGAGTATTGGAATCCAAACAACGTGCTCTAGGAAACAGTGTACGCTCTCATATCAAAGTATGTCATTCTCTACCCAAAACAAAGAATACTCTCTCCTACCTATAGGTCGGTATACCTCTTTCCAAACTGATTGAATCTCATACCTCATCTCAACGGTTTCACAAAGATGTACAGAATTCGCACCTCTTAAATCACTAAAACAGCTACACATTTTTTTTTATATCGAGCCCATTGTGAATAAAAATTGGGAGAAACAATTCTAAAAGCTTTCCAAAACAGAGATTCTAGTATAAATATTCAAAATCCTGAACTGATCAAAGCCACACTCAAGCAATCAAATCAAACAGAAACAAAGCAAAGCCCATTTTCAAAATGACTAACCTTCATCTATTCCTACTCCTAATAATGGGAATAGCCATTACTTCCCCACAAGAAGTGTCAGCTCAACAACGCTACAAAAGCTTAGTAGCACCCATTAGGAAAGACCCATCCACTTCCCTTTACTCTGTCACTCTTAACCTCCGTGAAAACTATGTAATTGACCTTAGTGGTCCTCTCTTGTGGTACAAATGCCAAGCCCCGCACCCATTTGTCCCTTGCTCAGCTCCTCAATGTTCACAAGCTCGTTCTTTTCTCGCTCCTGCTTGCTCTCCAGCCAATAACACTTTCTTTAATCGTCATTGTGCTTGTGTTGTCACTCCCTTTAATCCGCTCTCTAAATCTTGTTCCTTATCCAAGTTGACTTTCCAAAGTCTCAATGTTTCTTGGACTAATGGCCGCAACCCAACTGGTAATCTCAACTTCAATCAAATCTACGGCTCTTGTGTTCCTTTGACCATTTTTCAATCTCTCCCTGCCGATGCTATTGGTGTTGCTGGCTTTTCTTCTGCACCACTAGCTCTTCCTAATCAACTCACTCCTCCTTATTTGGGTATAGCCAAGAAGTTCTCTCTTTGTTTGCCGAGCGCCGAAGATGTTCGAGGAACTGTTTTCTTCGGGGAAGGCCCCTATAACATCCTCCCATGGTTTGATGCCTCCAGAGTTCTCTCTTATACTCCGTTGCTAAAGAACCCGAAATCGCCCGATTACTATATAGGGGTCAAGGGTATCTCGATTAATACGCAAGCGAGCCGTTTCGAGGCTGGAGCCTTTGACCTCGACTTGTACAGCGGCCGTGGTGGTGTCAAGATTAGTACGGTTGTGCCTTACACCGTTCTAAGGAGGGACATATATAAAGTTTTAGTTAAGGATTTCCAAAGGACAATGAAGGGAATTCCAAGAGTTAAAGCAGTGAAGCCATTTGAGCTGTGTTACAAAGCAAGTGCAATTGGATATAACAGAGGAGGTCTACGTGCGCCTAGGATTGATTTGGAGATGATTAACGGAGCAAAATGGAAAATCATCGGATCAAATTCAATGAAGGAATTTGGGGGTGACGTTGCATGTTTGGCAGTCGTTGATGGAGGGAAGAAGGCTGAAGAAGCAATGGTGATTGGATCATACCAAATTGAGAATAACTTCTTGCAGTTTGATATTGGTTTGTCAAGGTTGGGATTCAGTTCCTCTCTGTTCTTGGCTGATAAAAAGGTCATTATAGGGTGTGGCGACTTTGATTTTACTACTAAGGCATAGATCTCTAAATTAAGTAAATTTGAATAATTAAGTGATCATAAGTTACTTAAATAAAAGTGTTGGAAGCCTAATGTCAAAAGTAAGCCCTCAGTAAGGTTTTTATTTTTTGTTTATTTTTTTGCTTTACCTTTTTAATTGTATCATGAAGTCTAGTTTGTCTCTACTATTAAACGTATCCAGGCTAGTGCACAAGTAACATTAGCTAGGGCCCTATACTCTGATTCTGTGCTTGACTTGGCTGAAATACTTTGCTTCTTTGAAGATCATGAGACAAGAATATCTCCCAAGAACACACAGTATCCAGCTACTGACTCTCTCATCACGATTGCAAGTCAGTCAGCATCTGAACACCAAATGATGCCAAGTTTTCATCATGTTTGATCATGACGTTTGATGTGAATTCCCATATATCTAGTTCCTTTCAAGTACCTCAAAACTCTTTTCACCCTTGTCAACGTGTATTTATTGATTTTGCAAGAAGTGTCTCAGTTGTTAACTATATAAGAGAGATGTTTGGTCTTGTGTTGTTTAAGTACTGCAAAGCTCCCAAAGTACTTCTATAAAACTGTTGGATTTACCATTGGTTCTCTTTCTGATATCCTGTAATGCTTGTCAACTATGGCTGGAGTTGGAAATGGTATTGTGTTTTCAATGCCAGTCCTCATCATAAGGTTATCTATATATTTGGTTTGTGTCAAGTACATATCAATTTCATCTCTCTTGACCTAAATTCAAAGGAAGTGGTGAACACCTCCCATTATCTTTCAAAGAAAACAACCGATGAAGTCCATCCATAAACTTTTGTAGTGATTGAGGATTTCTTTCAGGGAGAATCATGTCATCTAAGAACACTAAAGACTCGGCCATAATCTTTGAATAAAACAGGGACGTGTCACTCCTTGAATTCCTGAAACCCCACTCAATACGTGTGAATTTCAATTTTTCATACCAAGCTTTTGATGTCTGCTTAAGGCCATAAAGAGCGTCGTGCAAACATGTTTAGGTCTGCTTGGATCAATAAACTCTTCTTGCTGCTGCTTAAAAAATGCTTCTTCCAAACTTCCATTGAGGAATGCATTAATGATATCTAGTTGTTTCATATTCCAGTTTCTTGAGACTCCTATTGATAGAACATTTCTCATGGTTAAGTCTTTCACTACTAGACTGAAAGTTTCAGTTTAGTCTATTCTAAAGGTTTGATGAAAAACCTTAGCAACCAGTCCTGCTTTGCACCATTGGAAGCTACATCTGCATTTTGTTTCACCTTATACACCCACGTACTCCCAAACAATAAGGAACAAAACCGTATGTTGTTTCTTTGGAGGACTTGATATTTTGCTTTTCACTTGTCAAATTTAAGAGCTTCTGATGTAGTTTTAGGTTTAGCCGGTAGATCACTAGTGCTGACAAGGTACAATTGAAATTCTACAAGATATTTCTTAGCTTTGGCTCTTCTTTACATCTGATGACCTCTCTCTTCTCCAACTTCATTTTAAATATCTAGAAAGCAATGAGGCTCAACGGATGGACATATAACTGAATTTGATGAAGTAGCAACAACATCATTATTAATGGAATTGGTAAGATCTATCTCAAGTTGACCAGACTGAGTGGATCCAATAGGGGTGCGAAGAATTGAATTGTTCTCACCTTGCAGAAGATGGTGGATGTTCAAATGTCTGCTCTTGGAAGGTCTCCACTATTTGATTGCTTGGCATGATAGAGTACTAAAAAAATTTGGATTAAAGAGAGGTAGGAGGATGCAACCAGTTAGTAGTGGCGATTATGGTTTCTGATTGTAGTTCTTTGGTATAAAGAATACCCTATTTGAAAGGAAACTCCATGACATGTCTAGAAATTTAAAGTCTTCTGAAACAAAGAGGGTTTGCAGGCTTCCCACCAAAATCTAGTTGGCATCGTGCCTTTCCTAAGAGGGTTTGACCAGTTTATATGATACGCGTATGCTTTACTAAGCCTTTCCATTCACTTTATAATTTTGAGTTTTAACGATGGTTTTTCATCATCACTATAACTCTTTTATGATAGTTTAGCGACTGTCATGTATCGGACTATCACAATTGAGTTTTTCTGAAAAATCGTCATAAATTGACTTTTAATGACGTTTTTTAGTTGTCAACAAAGGGTTTTATTTTTGGAATTTAATGATAAAATAAACTGTCATAAAAGGCTTTGATGATGGTTTTTAACTGTCATCAAAAGCATCTAAGTAACCTACTTTCGACCTTTTTATGTTGGTTACTCTGTCACAGAATTCCTCTTATGACGATTTTTAACCACTCGTAGGTCTCTGAATAAGCTACGATTTGATATCTTATGGGACACATGGTTCTACCCGAATCAAAAATTATGTCCTCCAGAAGTTGACATGCGCGTTCCACGATCCATTTCATTCAGAAATTCTAAAGTTGTAAAGTCTATGTTTTTCTTAATCGAAACTGGGCTGCGATGGGTAAACTCTATCGTACATGTATGTCTCTGAATAAGCTTCAATTTGCGGGCCACATTGTTCCACTCATTTCAAAAGTTATGCACTTCGGAAGTTGACCTGTGTGTGCCACGATCCGTCTGTTTCAGAAATTTTAAAGCTACACCGTCTGTGTTTTTTGGATTCGAAGCTAGGCTGCGATGAGTAAACCTTGTCGCACATGTAGTTCTCTGAATAAGATTCGATTAGATTTCTTACGGGCCACCTGGTTCCACCCGATTCAAAAGTTATGCCCTTCGAAAATTGATATGCGTGTGCCACGATCCGTCTGTTCTAGAAATTCTAAAGATGAACCGTCCGTGTTTTTTGGATTTGAAACTGAGTTGTAGCGGGTAAATGCTGTTGAACTTATAAGTCTCTGAATAAGCTTTGATTTGATATCTTACGGGCCACGTGGTTATGCTATCCAAAAGTTGACCTGCGCGTGCCACGGTCCGTCTGTTCCAGAAATTCTAAAGCTGCACCGTCTGTGTTTTTTAGATTCAAAACTGGACTGTGATTGGTAAACCCTATCGCACTTGTAGGTCTCTAAATAAGCTTCAATTTGATATTATACGGGTCACGTGATTCCACCCGAGTCAAAAAGTTATGCTCTCTGGAAGTTGACTTGCATGTGCCACAATCCGTCTGTTCTAGAAATTCTAAAGCTGCACCGTCTATTTTTTTAGTTAAAACTGAACAGTGACACGTAAACTCTATCGCACATATATATTTCTGAATAAGCTTCAATTTGATATCTTACGGGTCATGTGGTTCCACCCGAGTAAAAATTATGCCCTCCGGAAGTTGACTTGCGCGTGCCACGATCCCATAAATTCTAAAGCTGAACCATCTGTGTTTTTTGGATTTGAAACTGGACTGCGATGGGTAAACCCTATCGCACTTGTAGTTCTCTGAATAAGCTTCATATCTTACGGGCCACGGGGTTCCACCCTAGTAAAAAATTATGCTCTCCAGAAGTTGACCTCATAATGATAAATGAAAATTTAAGTACACCTTATATTTATGTCAGAACTTGAAGAGAGTATTATTCTAGGCTCTACCTTTCCGTATTCTAGTAGGTTAGATTCCTCGAATTGCTCCATTGCAGAATCTTAGTAGGATTTCCTGCAAAATATTACAAGTAAGGGAGTCAAGAATTTTATTATTGATAAATTAAATATTAAAATCAAAACTGCTAAAAATATATTGTTACTTGGAAAAACTTTGCTTGGAATTAATTTCAAAACATATTTTGTAGATTTGTAATTTATCAAAATAAATTGTATGATTTGATCAAAATAAAATTCAAATCCTAGATGTCTATTCATAGATTGAAACAATTTTATTCTTTCTCCAAAGATAACTAAACTATCTTGTTTTATTACTTTGACAAATAACTTAAAGTATTTCCAGTATTGTTGAACACATTTCTAATGCAAACAATTAAGAAATGCAACAAGTATTGTCTAATAAGAATATTATTAATATAGACAATCGAGAAATCAGTAAATTGATTAAAGAGTTTAATCATTATATTCTGAAATTTATTTTGAACAAATTTAAGATCAAATAGCATTATTTTTCATTTATAATAATCAAATATAATATAATATTTCTCAATGTTATTTGTCTTGTTTGCCAACATCCAATTTTATGCTAAACTTAGAAGATACATCAACATTTCTAAGTCTATTGATTAAGTCTCTTTTGTTTGGTATTGGATATTTTATCCATCCCACAATATTGTTAAGAGCCTTATAATTAATCAATAGTCGATGAACTCCTTGTTTAAAGATTTTAATTTGATCTTGAATAGCAGGAATTTGAAGTTCTTCAATTCTTTTGAATTTCATTTCTCCTTGTAGAAAAGACAAATGTTTTTATTTACAGGAAATTAAGTTTATGGATTTGAAAATAGAATTTTATTTTAGTGCTTTCAATTTCTCATCGTGAGAAAAAAAAAGAAATTTAAATTCTACAGGTTCATACCACAGATAAATAATTATCCCATCTTACTCTGTGGTAAAAGGATATAAGAGAGAATTTAATTTTTTTTCTTGTTCTTCATTTTTATTTAAGACATTAATTTTTTGACAACAACTATCCCTACACCCTAGAGTGATGCTAGGAGAATCATTGACAGAACTGGAAGAGTTGGACTCTGAGGATTCAGGGTATTCAAATTCTCCTAAATTTTCACAATCACTCTCATAGTATCCTTTTGGCTCCATGATCCTAAACATTTTTTCTTTACTTTATCAGAGATTTTTAGTTGATTAATCTTTATTTGACAAGTATTAGAAAAATGACCATTCTGACCATATTTAAAACTTTTAAGTTTATCAATAAATTTTTTATTTATTTTTCTTCTAGAGTAATTTTTATCCTTGGAGAATTGCGTGTCATTTTTATTCTTTAAAGAGTATTGGTCAAAATGTTTATGCTTATTTTTATGGTATTGACTCTTATAAGGTTTGTGGAACCTCCTAGGGATTAAATGTGATTTTTTTTCTATTTTTGTAGGAAGGAGCAATAGTGGATAATCCATCATGCTCACAAAACTTTCCTAATTTTAGTTTTTTGTTCTTTTTTAATTTGTTTATTGCTTTTTATGTCAATACACTTTCTTAGACTTTCCTTATATATTATTGTACCGTAGGTGAGACTATTATAGTCTATATTACCTAGGTTGTTACTAAGGACTGTTCTAATTTTGAGTGTGGATAAATTGGGTAATCTATTAATGAATTTGTCTCTCTAGAAGGGTTTATTACTATCATCACTTATCATTACTCTGAACAAAAATATATTGTTGTACTAGTGAAAATCACTTAGGGTTGGACACCTAAGATTAGTTAATTGATCATGGATGCGCAAAGTAATATTACTTGGCATTCTAATAAAGTGTTCAATTATTGTGTAGAGAAGTATTTTAATAGCATCAGTCATTGTTTCCTGATCTTCTCCAATAACTGGCGTTCCTTCAACATCAATCTTCACTGTTGAAAGGATGGTATGTTTGGATTCTTTTATGAGATATTATTCCCATGCTAAGAATCAAGTATTCCTATGAATCCTGTGACTAAAATATTGGTTATCTCATTGTGAGGCAAACTGTGTGTGATAACGTAGCTATTGGCTACCAGCGCCATGTGCTGCAATTTATTGAGAACTTCCTACTTAGAAAGTCCATCAATGTTCCATTCATTTCTAATTTATTAATTTCTAAATTTTTAAATGTATCTTCAATATTATTAATGTTTGAAGATTTGTGGATTGTGGATGACTCATAGGTGAATTCTAACCTATGGCTTTTTTATTCTGAATTATTGTGTTGATTAACTACCTTCAATTCTTAAGGTATATTATCAATAATCTTTTCAGGTTTAATTTCATATGATTATAAATATTTAAATGATTTTTCAATATTATTAATGTTTGAAGATTCACATATTGTGGATGACTAATAGATGGACTCTGACCTATGACTTTCTGAATCTGAACTATCATCTTGATTGATTACCTTTAATTCCTTGAGCATTTCATCAATCTGATTATTAAGGGGAACAATATTCAAAGTGGTTTTATCTGAAAGATTTATTAAAAGTTTTTCTTTCAGAGTTTCACTCGATTCAGGTTCATGAAGTTCATTCTTAATTTTGTCTAATTGTCTACCTATTGTAATTAGATTTTGATTTGTGTAATTGAGTTATTCAACTACTTTTTATTAGGGTCTTTTTTCTTTGAAATCTTAAAAGGAGAAGCAGTGATTAAATAATTTTTATGATTAATTAAGATTTTTGAGGTTTAATTTCAAATTCTGAATGATTGTCTTGGTTAACAACCCTAGCAGAATAAGATGATTCATTAGTTTCTAATTTCTTTAATGTTTCTTGAGTTTTATTAATTTTTGAATGTTCATTATTTGTGGAAGATTCTAACCTATTGTTATCTAATTCAGAGATGCTGTCTTGGTCAGTAACCTTAACAGATGATTTAGTTTTTAAATCTTTAGATGATTCCTCAATATTATTTGAAGATTCATCAATTATGGATGGCTCATAGGTAGATTCTATCATATGGTTATCCGATTCTGAGATATCGTCTCTTAAATTTTTTACTTTTTAAATATTTTTTCATCAAGAGTTTTCTTATAATGAATTTGGAAGGGTTCAATGAATTCCTTTTTTGGTTGAGAAGTTTTATGATAAATCATAATTTTCTCAGAGGATGACTCGCAGATAATACACTGGAGTCTTCCTTGACCAATTTACATTTGGAAATTACTTTGATATTTTTCTCGTAAATATCCTCGATATAATTAAGAAAAAATAAATCAACTCTAAATTCTTACATGAATGTTTTTCGTTCAGCAAGTATAATTCTTCTTTGGTCCGTATTATATTTTTCTCTGAACTTATTACGTCTTTCGAGATTGGTTGGGTCATCGTTGTGTTGGGTTAAACTTATCGAGTCTGGTTTGTATTCTTAGATCAGTGTATCTAAATTCAAATTTTTAGAATTTTCTAATTCTTGTTCTAATTTTTGAATCCTAAAATTTTGAATATTAATTGATGATTCAGGAAAGGAACTCCTAGGGGTACTAGATTCAATGTTAATATTTTTATTGGAGAATTTGGGTATATTCCATACCCTATGATCTACTTGATCATCTCTAAAGTATTCAGAATGATCTTCTTGATCATCTGAAAGGTATTCAAAATATTTATGATCCACTTGATCATCTGCTAATTCAAAATGTTCTTCATGCATTATTTTGGATATAAAAGATATTGTAGACCCAATACTACTAGAAGAACTACTTCTATATAACCTACTCATTGCTCAAAATAGTTAAATTATTCTTAAGATTGAGAATTTCATACTGTATTTTGGTTATTAATCTGTTGTGACTTCTACAACCTCCTATAAGGCACTACCATTCACCACTTTTCCCCTACAACCACCCAACCCTGAGGATTTATGTCTCTAAGAGGCCTTATTGTGATGTCTGAAGCTAAGTAAATAGAAGATGATACGTCAGACTCTGGTAAAATAGATTCATAGATTGGATAAATAAATATTATAGAGAAATAATCAAGCATAAAAATAACTAGCCACTTGAACGAATAGTTAGATTAAATAAAAAGTAATTATTCAGGCAAATAAATGAGCAACAATAAAAGCAATAACTAGCCATAATAGGCGGTGAACAGATTAATTAAGTAGAGAATTAAGTCAACAATAAATATCCAATTAGAGAGAGGATATTAAGATACAAGAATTAAACTCTAAAACATTAAATTTGTATTGAGGTGTAAGATTAAAACTTACACAAATAGCGTTTATTGGCTAAGAATAACTTAAAGCAATTATTGAGCTGTAAGATTAAAACTAAGCCAATATGAATTTTGAAGCCATCAATAAAAGTCCAAAGAATCAAACCCTATTAATCCAATCTAGTCAAAGTAATGCCAATATTAGAGTTCCTAAAACAATTAGGTGGTCTAATATTACTTTACCCTCAAATTGGCTTTTAACCAATGAATGTCAACCTATTCCAATTCAAAAACCAATTGAAAGCGTAGATTACAGCCAGCACTACGTGGATGGTACTGTTAAAATTAATTTCTAAATTCTAGCTCTAGTCCACAAATAGGGAGTATATTCAGTCTTGTACCCCTAAAAATTCATTTTTGGTTCATCCATTAATAATGTTGAAGATCTTAGGAATCAACAATTAGAACAAGAATTAAAAATTTCAAAAATTAAAAATTTGAGACTCAAAGGCATAGCCATAAGTTCCTATGTTAGTTAGCCGGTCTTTGATAATAAGTCTGAACAATCTGATGAAATTGAAGCACCCACTAAATCAGATTTTCAAGGAAACCTCCATCCTATTAATCATTAACTTTTAGTCCTAAATATAGGTACCCTAAGTCAGGACTTTAAACCAGATTGAGAAGGTCTAACCAAACACAATGATGACCCAACCAATCTTAACAGACATAATTGGTTCAGAGAAAAATATAATATGGACCAAAGAAGAATCATACTTGCTGAATGGAAGACATTCATGCAATAATTTAGAGTTGACATGTTTTTCCTTGATTATATCAAGGATATTAATGAAAAAAATATTAAAGTAAATTTTACATCTAGATGGGTCAAGTAAGACCCCAGTGTAATGACTAACAGTCATCTACCACCTGAGAAAATCCTAATTAATCATAAAAATTCTCAACCTAAAAAATAATTTATTGAACTCTTCCAAATTCATTATGAGAATACTCTTGATGAAACAATACTTAAAAATTAAAAAATTTAAGAGACGATATCTCTGAATTAGATAACCATATGTTAAAATCTACCTATGAATCTTTCACAATCAATGAACCTTCAAATATTAACAAAATTGAAGAAACATTATAGAAATTAGAAACTAATGAATCATCTTATTCTGCTAGGGTTGTTAACCAAGATAATCATTCAAAATTTGAAATTAGACCTGAAAAAGTCTTAATACCCCTCTCTAATTTCTTTAAATTACACTCGATTCCGCGCCTTTTGTTATCACATCCAAACCTGATAGGGAGATTTACTGTTTACTTAATTATCTGCATAATTAATCTGTTCACCGTTTGTTATGGCTGGTTATTATTGATGCTCAATTTGTTACATGGATAATTGATTTTGTATAATCTTACTCTCCGTCCAAGTGGCTGGTTATTCTTATAATTGATTATTTATCTGTATTATTTGATTATTTAATTTTTGAATCTTCTTTGACAGAGGCTGACGTATCAGCTTCTATTTGGTTAGCTTCAGGCACCATAATAAGAGCTCTTAGAGACTTAAATCCTAAAGGTAGGATGGTTGTAGGGGAAAAGTGGTAAAGAGAGAACCTGGTAGGAGGTTGTAGAAGTCACAACAGATTAATAACCAAAATACAGTATGATATTTTCTTTCCAAAAATGTTGATTGATATCATCCCTTGTCATTACTCTAGAAAAAAATATATTTTTGTACCAGCCCAAATCACATAAGGTTAGACACTTAAAATTGGTTAATTGATCATGGATATGCATAGTGATATTACTTGGCGTTCTAATGAAAAGGTCAAGTATTGTGTTAAGAAGTGTATTGATGGCATCATGCATTATTTCCTAATCTTCACCAATAATTGGGGTTCCTTCAGCATCAATCTTAACTGCTGAAAGGATGAATTTTTGAATTTTTCTGTGAGATGTTTTTCCCACCAGGAATGAAGCATTCCTGTAAATCTTGTGACTAAGAGTTTGAGTACCTCAGTATGAGGCAGATTGTGAGTGGTGATATAGCTGTTGGCTACCATTGCCATATGTTGTAATTTATTAAGAATTACTTTCTCAGAACGCCCATCAATATTCCATTTCTATAATTTCTTTGCAGATACAAAAAATTGATTGATGAAATAAGATTCAGTAATTTGTATATCTGGTGGCATAATTTTTTTTGCCATTTTCTTTCTAATTTATTTATTTTTAAATTTTAAATGTATCTTCAATATTGTTAATTTTTGAAAAGTCATGGACTGTGGATGATTTGGATTGAGGTTCTGGGTTAATGGGCTCATTAATTTTTAATGGGGCCTGGTTAAAAGGGTTGGCTAATTTTATGCTAGGATGGCCTTTTACAAATTCTTGGGTGATGGATGTGATTATTTTTTGGGTATTGAATTTGTCTTACCACTTCACATAATATTATCTAGTGAGTATTCCACTCCCGATTGAGTATTGCCATTTTAGTATCCATGGTATTTTATATTTATTTAGAAAATAGAATATTTAGGAAAAGGAAGCCTCAATAGGTGTCTTTAAAAATAATGTGAAACTCTGTTGCAAATCATTTGGAAAACGTTATAAGACAGGACCATGAATGGACCACCATCTTAAGAACCATTTTGGAAAATTTGTTTTAAATTTTTATCAAAAATTAAAAACCAAGAGTGGGAAAAGTCACTATTTTGATGCAGGAAAATTGTGTGCCAATCATCAATATATTCAAAGTAGTTGTATTTTTTTATTTAAAAGATTTTTGAGACCCGAAGGATGGGCTTTCCATTCCTCCATGGTTATAATTTTGAAAATGTAGAAAGAATGATAGAGGATCCTTCCTTCTGTATATTTTATCAGGCTCACGTTAATGGATTTGATTTCTAAGAGGATGTCTCTATAGAAACTAAGATTTTTGTCTCTGTGGCTAGGGACGAAGTGAAATTCGAGAAGGAAATGAGTTTTTGCTATTTCAGCAGGTTCCTTTAAATGAGCGAATGGAGGCTCAATATAAAAGAGATCCTTACTAGGTGTTTTGTGAATGTAAGGGGATGATTTTTTATATTTTGTGATTGGTTGATTGACTAGCTGGGCATCAAAAGGATGAGAATTGTAAATGGGTCAAATTGGTTGATCAATGCTGTTTGGTAATTGGGCTTGATGGATCTAAGAATGGTTAATTGTTTAGGAGTGGAAGATTCATCTTTAATTTTTGGCCTTGGGGGCCAATTGCTGAATTAAAGATTTCCCTTTTGTTCCATGCTTTGAGGCCTGGGGCCTAGACCCCATCTTGTCTACCCTGCAAAAATTCATGGGGTAAGGAAATCAAGAACTTAATTAATAATACCTTGAATGAAAGGATTGCCATCAAGTAGTAATTTGTTTGGAAGCAATATTTTTAACATCATTTTCCAAAACATGCTTTTCAGATTTACAATCAATTCTTAAAAGGAATTTTTGATTTAATAAGTCATCTTAAAATTCTTGTATGCACTGAACAACCGATAAGATTTCCATCGTCATTGTAGTTATTTGGCTTAGGATTGGGTTTAAGTTCCAGATGTGAACCTAAAGATTTATTCAGGTGATTCTAGAGAGACTTTTTGTAATAAGATACCTCCACATCCAAGTTCAGAGGCATTAGTTTGGACAATTTTGGAAGAATTATTAGTAGGGATGCCAAGACAAAGAAGTGCATTAAGATGGGGCTTGTTTCTTTTAACTAAATCAGTATGGACAGTTGTGCATGAGGGATGATTCTTTTTAAATCTGTCAAAGTGAGGCTTACAGTCAATTCTTAATTTATTGAAAAAGTCAAATATGTAATTTAAAGATCCAATAAACTTTTGTAACTGTGTTTTATCAAGGATTTCATTAAGAAACTTATCAGAAAATTGTATGGCCCTATCAATTGGGTTAACAATAGAATGATGTCTTTCAAATCTTGGAAATCTAATCTTGCATTGAAATAATTTAATTTTACTTTTAGAGATAACTAAACCATTCTGTTTTATTATACTAGCAAATGATTCGAGGTGTCTCTTGGAAAGAAAGTTTCATTAATGGATTACCCAATCAATTCACACACAAAATTAGAAAAATCCTTAGTAATGACCAAGGAAATATAGACTATAATAGTCTTACCTCTGGTACAATAATTAAGACAATACAAAAAGAAGGTTTAAAAATGTTTATTGATATGAAAATCAATAAACAAATGAAAAAGAAAATAAAGCTGTCAGAAAAGTATTGCTCCTTCCTACAGAAATAAGAAAAAGTCTCATTTAAACCCTAGGAGGACCCATAAGCCTTATAGGAAAAATTACCACAGGGATAAAGTTTTGATCAATACTTTTCTGAAAATAAAAATTTTGATAAATATTTCTCTAAGAATAAAAATTATTCTAGAAGAAAACCTAATAAAAGATTTAACAAAAGTAAAATTAAGTGTTTTAGATGGGGCCAGAATGGTCATTTTCCAACACTTATCAAGTTAAAAATAAAACTAATCAGTTAAAAATCTCTGAAAAAGATAAACAAAATTTGTTTAGAATCATAGAAAAAATGGATTATTATAAGAGTGATAGTGAAGATTTAGGAGAATTTGAATCCCCTGAGTCCTCTGAATTTGAATCCTTAAGTTCCGACAGTGATTCTCCTAATATCTCAATAGGATGTAGGATAGTTGTTATTAAAAAAATTAATGTCTTAAACAAAAATGAGGAACAAAAAAATCTCTTGTTGGACTTAATTAGTAAAATTGAAAATCCAGAATTAAAATAAGTATATCTACGAAGACTTAAGAAAGTAATCCAGAAGAAAGAAAATTTTAAGTCTAATAATAATAATACTGTAAGTCTTTCACAAACCCTAGAAAAATCCAATAAGGTTAAGGGAAAAGAAAGGAGGTTACCCTACATGAACTGCAAAAGAAAATTAAAAATATTAAAATTGAAATAAGAGAATTAAGAGATTCTAATACAGAAATAACCAAATAGTTAAATCTTTTGAGAATAGAGAATTTAATTAATAAACAAGAATCTAATGAACCTAGTAAATTACTAATTTATGATAATGAGGTTGAAGAACCTATTACCAATAATCAAGACAATAATAACCTGACCCAAATTCTAAATCATGTCAAAATAAAAAAATGGCACATAATGGTCAGAATAATTATTCAAGATTTTGATTCACCACAATGACTTTTGTTGATTCAGGAACAGACTTGAATTGTATGCATGAAGGACTAGTTCCTCCAAAGTAGTTCAAGATGACAAAATAATCTCTGTCTTCTGCAAATGGTACTCATATGCATATCAATTATGAAATACCCAAAGTCCAAATTTACCAAGACAGTGTTTAAAACTCGTCTGTCTTAGTAAAAATATGACTGATAAAATTATTTTAGGTTTACCATTTATTTCTTTGTTGTATCCTTTTACAACAGACCATGATGAGATAATTACTTATCTTATGGATGAACCTGTTAAATTCAAATTTATTTCTTTTTCTCATATTGAGAAATTCTATAAGCCTCTTAAGTTGAATTGTATGCAGGAAAAACTCATTCCCACCAAGTACTTCAAGAAGATGAGAGAATCTTTGTCTTCTAAAAATGGTACTCAGATGCATATCAATTATGAAATACCCAAAGTCCATATTTACCAAGAGAGTGTCTGTTTTAAAACACCATTTGTCTTAGTAAAAAATATGACTTATAAAATTATTTTAGGTTTACCATTCATTTCTTTGTTGTATCCTTTTACAACAGACCATGATGGGATAATAACTTATCCTATGGATGAACCTGTTAAATTTAAATTTATTTATTTTTCTCATAATGAGAAATTGTATGAGCCTATTAAATTGAATTAGGTAAGACACGTTCCTACCAAGTATTTCAAGGAGATGAGAGAATCTGTCTTCTACAAATGGTACTCGAATGCATATCAATTATGAAATCTCCAAAATCCGTATTTGCCAAGACGATGTATGTTTCAAAATATCATTTTTCGTAGTAAAAAATATGACTGATAAAATAATTTTAGATTTACCATTTATTTCTCGGTTATATCTGTTTACAATAGAGTATTATGGGATAAACACCTATGTCATGGATAAACCTATAAAATTCAAATTTCTTTCTTTTCTTCACAATGACAGTTAAAAACTTTAAAAGAAAAATCTATTTTCAATTTGATAAATCTCATTTCTTGCAAAGGTTATTGTGTTTTCTACAGGATGAGTTGAAATTTAAGAGGATTGAAGAACAACTCCATAATCCTGCTCTTCAAAACCAAATCAAAATATTTGAACAAAGAATATGTAAAGAATTATGTTTAGATATTCCTAATACTTTCTGGCACATGAAGCAACATACTATCATCCTACCTTACATTAAAGCATTTGATGGGAAGAACATCCAAACAAAGGCAAGACCAATTCAGATAAATTCTGAAATGCTTGAGTTATGTAAAAAGGAAATTGTAGAATTTCTCGGTAAAAATATCATTCGAAGGAGTAAGTCTTAAAATTGAATGAGGAGTTCCTCATTTAGTAATCAATTATAAGCCCCTTAACAATGTTTTGGAATGGATAAGATATCCAATACCAAATAAAATGGATTTAATCAACATACTTGGAGATGTTGCTATCTTCTCTAAGTTTGACATAAAATAAGGATTCTGACAAGCTAGATAAATAAAAATGATAGATACAAAACTGCATTTAGAACTCCATTCGGCCATTATGAATGGAATGTAATGCCCTTTGGACTTAAAAATTCCCTAGTGAATTTTAAAATATAATGAATGAGATCTTAATCAATTTACTGATTTCTCAATCGTTTATATTGATGATGTTCACATTTTCTCTAAAACAATAAATCAACATTGGTGACACCTCAAAACATTTACTAGGATAATAAAACAGAATGTTTAGTTATCTCTGCAAGTAAAATCAAATTATTTCAATCCAAGATTAGATTTCTAGGATTTGAAATAAATCATTCTATTATGAATCCAATTGATAGGGTAATACAATTTTTCGATAAGTTTCCTAATGAAATCCTTGATAAAACACAGTTACACAGATTTCTAGGATCTTTAAATTATATATATGACTTTTACAATAAATTAAGAATTGACTGCAAGCTTATCTTTGACATGTTTAAAAAGAATCCTCCCCCATAGACAACTGTCCATACTGATTTAGTCAAACGAATTAAGGCACATGTTAAAACACTTCCTTGTCTTGACATCCCTACTAATAATTCTTCCAAAATTTTCCAAACTGATGCCTTTGAACTTGGATACAGAGGTATCTTATTACAAAAAGTCTCTCCAGAATCAACTGAACAAATCGTTAGGTTCACATCTATAACTTGGACCCAATCCCAAGTTAATTATAGTACAATTATGAAAGAAATCTTATTAGCTTTTCTGTGTATACAAAAATTTCAAGATGACTTATTAAATCAAAAAATGCTTTTAAGGAAATGATTGTTAATCTAGAAAGCTTGTTTTGGAAAATGATGTTAAAAATATTGCTTCCAAACAAATTTTTGCTTGATGGAAATCCATTCTCAGTATATTTGATTTCAATATTGAATTCATTCAAGGTATTAATAATTAGTTCCTAACTTCTTTACTACTGAAGGGGAATGTTTGGTTTTGTAATTGGCTCCCAAGGCCCAAATTAAAGAGGAGTCCTCCACTCCTAAACAATCAACCATTTTTGAATCCATCAGGCCCAATTACCAAATAGTATTGGTTAACCAATTTGACCCATTTGCAATTACCCAGCCTTTCGATGCCCAGCTGGTCAAATCAACCAATCACACAATATAAAAAATCATCCCCTTTCATTCACAAAACACCTAGTAACAATCTCTTTTATATTGAGTCCTCATTCGCTCAGTTAAAGGAACCTGCTAAAATAGAAAAAACTCATTTCCTTCCGAATTTCACTTTGTCCCTACCCAATGAGACAAAAATCTTAGTTTCTATAGAGACATTCTATTAGAAACCAAATCCATTAACATCAGCCCAATAAAAAATACATAAGGAAGGATCCTCTATAATTCCTTCTACATTCTCAAAATTATAACCATAGAGGAATAGAAAGCCCATCCTTCGGGTCTCAAAAATCTTTTAAATAAAAATAATACAACTATTTTGCCTATATTGATGTTTGGCAAACAATTTTCCTACATCAGAATAAGGACTTTTCTCACTCTTGGTTTTTAAATTTTGATAAGAATTTTAAGCTAATTTTTCAAAATTGTTCTCAAGATGATTGTCCATTCATGGTCCTATCTTAAAACTTTTTCCAATTGATTTGGAACAGAGTTTTAATTTATTTGTTAAGATTCATAAGCCCTTACCAATTACGACTTCCTTTCCCCAATTACTCTATTTTTTAAATAAATATAAAATACCATGGATACTAAAATGACAATACTCAATCGAGGATTGAATCATCACCAGACAATATTATGTGAAATGGTGGGACATATTCAATACAAAGAATATAATCACATCCTTCAACCAAGAATTTGCAAAAAGCCATCCTAGCCTAAAATTGGCCGACCCACGCGTCATTAAAAATTAATGAGGCCCTTAACCCAGAGCCTCAATCCAAATCATCTAGTTCATCAAGAGAATCCAAACCCAAATCAAAACTTGAATCTGAACCCTCTTCAAAGGGTAAATCCAAGGCCATAAAGCCAAAAACCAAATCAAACCAGGAGTTAATCCAAAAATTGCCTCTCCTCTTGGAAGACAATAACAATTCTATCTCTTAATCATCACTTGAGTCAAATCACCCAATCAAACCAAAATTTCAGAAAGCCAATCATCCAAAACTTTTCCTCAACAATTGACAGATAAAAAGAGTCTAAAAGGGTGCGTCTTACGATAATGGGCCTATTACGCATTCCAAGATTCACAAGATCCTTTTAACAATATCGATTTAAGTGAAGATGAATAATGATACCCAATGGCTTTCAAGATAGCAATAATGAAGATACTAAAATCCAAGATAACAATTATCAAGGAACAACAACAGTGGCTCAACCGAAATAAAGCAACAATAGTCACAATGACTCTTTTCAAGACAATGATGAAGATGCAAGAATCCAAGAATACAATTATCAAGGAATCTTTGTAATTTGTCATTTTTTGTAATAATTGTATTAGTTTTCAAATAATTAGGCAACTATTTATGTTTTTTACTATTTTTATTCAAAAAGTAAACAAAAGTAGAAATGTAAATTGTTTTTACTTTCGTAGAATAGAATAGTTCAGGTAAGTGATGTGTTCTCAGTGAACTCCACTTTCTTTAGTTATAACTAGGTAGCCTTCTCCCATTTGTTTCTTAGAACTCATTTTTAACTCTGAACTATTTGAGAGCAAAACTGGTTTTTGAGAACAAAGCTTTCTTTCTCCCTCTTCTATAAATCTTTCTTATTCTTTTTCTTCAACGTTAAATAGTGAGCAGGAGCACTATTTAATTGTTGCTAATAAATGCTGTTTGTGTAAGTAAAATCTTACACTTTAATATATTTTTAGCTATTGGGTTTAATTCTTGCATCTCAATACCCCCTCTCTAATTGCTTTAAGTTACACTCAATTCTGTGCATTTATATTTTACTTGATTTCGCATCATCTTGGTATCTTTAGTTTTATTTAGCAATGAGTAGGTTATCTAACCAGCTATCTCTAAGCAACTATTCATGTAAACAATTGATAAACAATAATAACAAAAACCAGCCATAATAGGTGGCGAACAAATTAATTAAGTAGATATATAAAGAAAGATGATGCGGAGATGATGCGGGTAGTGTTACTAGAGGCTGACGTATCAACTTCTTTTTGGTTAGCTTCAGACACCACAATAAGACCTCTTAGAGACGTAAATCTTGAGAGTAGGGTGGTTGTAGGGGCAAAGTGACAAAGAGAGAACCTGGTAAGAGGTTGTAGAAGTGACAACAGATTAGTAATCAAAATACAGTATGGAATTTTTTATCATAAGAATAATTTAGTTATGTTTGAGCAATGAGTAGATTATTTAGAAGTAATTCTTCTACTAGCAGTACGTCTACAATAACCTCAATTCCAGACATAATAAATGAAGAACATTTAGAATACCTAGCAGATGATCAAGTAGATCATAAGGTATAGAATATTCACAAAATCCATAATAAAAATATTTACAAATCAACATGGTCTGTTGCTTCCTTCAAGTCTCAACATCATGTAAAAATAACTGAAAATATATATGCTTTTAATGCAATTAGACATCACATTGAAAAATGATATAATTTTACTAGGTTAGCTTCAATCCAATAGAAATTGCATTAATTTTACTAACCCTAAATTTATGACTACTTATTGAATTTAAAATTATTCTAGCCACATAAGAGAAATCATTAAGCCACGCTTATGTAACAGAGAGCTGTAAGGAAAACAGAAGAAACGTAGGCTCATATTAGATTCAAAAGGAACCTTCATTTTGGTTTAGTCTCAGATTGGAGTTAAACCACTCAAAAATAAAGACTTAAATGGCTCTGTCTTGTTAACCTTGCGTTATGCAAGATCACAAATTTTAATGATAGTATTTTAGGATTGATTGAATCCTCACTTTTTAATGGTCCAATCCATTTCGATTGTTTCCCAAATTTGTCTGTTACTTTAGCAGATCCCCATATTCAAAAATCATACTTGTTGAATGGAAGACATTCATGCAAGAATTTAGAGTTGATATATTTTTTCTTAATTATATTGAGGATATTTAAGAGAAAAATATGAAAGTAATTTTAAAATATATATGGGTCAAGGAAGACTCCAGTGTAGTGTATGCCCATCATCCTCCTCTTGAGAAAATTATGATTAATCATAAGAAATTTTTAATCACTGCTTCGCTTTCAAGATTGCAAAGGAAGAAGAATCAAATAAAAAAGTAGCTTAAAAAATCAATTACACCAATCAAAGTCTAATTACAATAGGTAAACAATTAGACAAAATTGAGAATAAGGTTAATGATCTTCATGAATCTAAAACTAATGAAGCTTTGAATCCTTAATAAATCTTTCAGATAAAACTATTTTAAATATTGTTCCCATTAATTAATATATTGATAAAATGCTTCAAGAATTGAAGAATAAATCTATAGAATCATCTTCTTCTGTTATGGTTATTAACCAAGACAGTAGTTCTGAGTTAGATAGCCATACAACAGAATCCTCCAATGAATCATCCACAGTCCATGAATCTTCAAAATTAACAATATTGAAGATACATTTAAAAATTTAGAAATAAATAAATTAGAAAGAAAATGACATAAAAAACCTATGCCCACAAGATAAACAAATTACTAAATCTTTTTTCATTAATCAATTTTCTGTACCTGTAGAGAAATTGTACGAATGAAATATTGATAGACTTTTTGAGTATGAAGTACTTAATAAATTGTAACATATGACAATGTTAGCCAACAAGTACATCACCACTCACACTCTGCCTCATACTGAGGTAATCAAACTCTTAGTCATAAGATTTATAGTAATGCATCATTCCTTGTGGAAAAACATCTCATAGAAGAATCCAAAAATTCTATCCTTTCAGTAGTTAAGATTGACACTGAAGGAACCTTAATTATTGGTGAAGATGAGAAAAGAATGCCTGATGCCATTAATACACTTCTTTGCACAATAATTGAACATTTCATTGGAACGCCAAGTAATATCACTATGCATATCTATGATCAATTAACCATTCTTAGATGTCCAACCTTAAGTGATTTTGGCTGATACAAAAATATATTTTTGTCCAGAGTAATGACAAGGGATGATAGCTTTCTTTCATTAATGGATTACCTAATCTATTTACACAGAAAATTAGAAATCACTAGTAAAGACCAAGGAAATATATAAACAATAATTGTCTTACTTATGGTAAAATAATTACTAGAATACAAAAAGAAGGTTAGAAATTATCTATTGATATGAAAATCAATAAAAAATCAAAAAAGAAAATAAAGCGGCCAAATATGAATTATGCAATTTTTATGAGAAATATGGTTTACTCGCTATTGCTCATTCCCAATGAAATTAGAAAAAGCCCCATTTAAACCCTAGGAGGTCCTATAGGCCTTACAGAAAAAATTATCACAAAGATAAAAGTTTTGATCAATACTTTTCTAAAAATAAAAATTTTGATAAACGTTCCTCAAAGAATACAAATTATTCTAGAAAACCCAATAAAATATTTGACAAAAGTAAAATTAAGTGTTTTAAATGTGGTCAGAATGATCATTTTTCCAACATTGTCAAGTTAAAAATAAAATTAATCAGGATAAACAAGAATTGTTTAGAATCTTAGAAACAATATATTATTATGGGAGTGGTAGTGAAGATTTATGAGAATTTTAATCCCCTGAATCATCTGAATCTTTAAATTCTGACAGTGATTGTCCTAATATCTTATTGGGCTGTAGGGATAGTTCGTACAGTGATTGTTCAATATGTCTTGTCAATGTGATTTTTAGCCTCACTTTGTGGTGCAACAAAATACTCATGTTCCAAAAAGAAGTGGTAGTAACTTCTTTGGAGCAAGTTTTATTTTTTCTCTTTGTTATTATTTTATTTTTCTCTTTTCTCTTTTCTCTTTTCTTTTTTCTTTTTTTACCTTTTTCTTGTTTTCTTGTTTTTTTCTTTTTTGTTTTTTCTCTCTTTCTGTTTCTTTTCTGTTTTTTTTCACTTTTCTTTTTTTCCTTTTTTCCTTTTTACATCAAAAATATTATTTTTCTTATCAAACACCACCTACATCTGAAAAACCCAAAAAAAGAGAGCCATGGTTAACTTATTAGTCCAAAAGAATTAAAAACCCACAAAAGAGAGGAAATCATGCTATTAGAGCAATATCAAGAGGGACTGACTTCTAATTTGTTCAATATATCCTGTCAATGTGAGTTTTAGCCTCCCACTTGCCACATCCCAAATCTGAACCAAAAAATTGAAAGAGATATTAGGTGGTTGTAAAATGGCTTGCCACAAGGAGTAAGAAGAAGAAGAGCAGGACTATTAATTTGTCCTTGAGTGTGTGTGTGGGAGAGAGAGAGGAAACAAGAAGAACCAATTCGAATATGATTATCCACAAATAAATGATGCTCAAGGAAGCATAAATAAGGATTAGGTACACATTTTCCCCGTCGACTAGCATCATTTTACTCATTAAAACTTAAACTTCTCATTTAAAAGTCGAAATCCCTAAACAACAACAGTTTTTCAAGTTTACCCTTTCTGTCAGATGATATTATCTTAGCCGCCAATTGTGCAGGTAGAAAAGGAAATTTTCTTCAACAACAATATCTCTTCCACTTTTGTTGCCAAACACATCCTCATAAAAAATTTCCCACTTTCTTTATTCTTTATTAAATTATAGAATTCTTATAGAATCCATTTGTTGGATTACCAAGAGGGCTTTAGTGCAAAAGTGGAAGAGAACATCCTTACTGACAAAAGTAATGTGCTTTTATACATGAAGAATTGATGCTCAAATATAAGGTGATTTTTCCCTTCTTTCCCTTTTCTTTCAAATTCCTATGACAAGCTCAATCTATTTAGTTGTCAACTGTTTCCCTAGTGCTAAGTTTTCTTCTCCTTGTTCTTTCTTAGATCCTCCTTTTATTATAAATGAATTTTTCCTTTACATGGTAGAGGGGTTATTGCGAAATGGCTCCAAAAGAAATTCAATGAAAGTTTGCAAACAACTAATGGAAAAAAAAGTAATGAATAAAACTAAATATTTAATAAAAACAAAAGGAAGAGAAATAACTATTTAATCCTATATCTAAATGGGGTTTAAAGGTGAAAAGAGAACCTTTAAGCCTCTAATATAGATATCGAAATATCATTTATGTTGTAGCTAAGATTCTCATTGTAGGATGTTATACAGAAGTGAAAAGTCTTCTGCTAGCATGATGACTAAATATGAAACACTAACCCAGTGAGGTACTTCAGATATCATATTCCTCAGGGCATTTCCATAAAACTAGTAGCCTTATAACCATATACATAGATACACACACACACACACATATATATATAAATATATATACACAAACATATATATACACATACACATCTTAACATGTTCTTTCAGGTTTCTGTTTCTTATGTTTCCCTTTGTTATGAAATCTAATATTGTTGTCCTATGTCATCTCTCTATAGTATTAAGCTCTATAGATTGTTTCTAACATTACTAAGACGTGACTTCAACCAGTTGGCCTAAACCACCTTTTGGTAATAGAGGCACTCTGTACAAGTCCCCTTTCTGACAAGGGCCCCACACATACATGCAATCAAATATGACATATTCCATCAATGAAGTATGTACGCAATAAATTTTTGAATGAAATCAGATCTAGAATTCTGAATAAAATCATTACTAAGCTTTCCAAAACATTTCTGAAATTATTTTTCAATTAATTGACCATGAATCGACAACCATCATACAAACACGTTTCCATAATTTTATACCCCAAGGACATTATTAATCCATAATCCCTTGTGCAAAAATTGATGTATTTTATACCCCAAGCCTATCCTGTGTTGCAAAGAACATGTTCAAAATATGTTCAAAATCCAGTGTTACACATTTGATCGCTAATTGTAAGCAATGACAGATGAATCAATAGGACTATAAGTATAATTCAGGGAGAATAAAACATATATAGTACAAAATGACCTTGTTTTTTCTTTTAGTAAAAAGAAGTAAAGGTACCTGGTATTTCAACAACTGCTCCTTTCGCTTTTCTTCAAACTGAAGACTCAATATTTGTTGACGCTGACTTCTTCTGTGCTCTTGTTACGTAAAGGGCCTTTCAACCTAATAAACAAAACAACAGAGAACCCAAAGAATTTTAGAAGTGACATATTTTTTTATTAATCTAGTTAAAGCTTGATGAGATATATTTCATACCAAGTTGAGATCCATTCATTGCTTCCATTGCCAGTTAGCGTCATCGGAGTTTTCAAAGTTAACAAAGCCAAAACCTTTTGACGTTCCACTGTTATCCTTTTGCAATGACCAGGCTAGCAATTTTTCCAAATGCACAGAACTTTTTCTGCAGAAGCTCCTAATCAATTTCAGGATCCAAATTCTTCATGTACAAATTCGTATAGTCAGCATCAATACCAGCCAAGACTCGGTCACTCTTTTTAACAAACTTTCCAACATAATCTGCACTAAATGATTTCAGTGTAGAAATTAACAAGAGCAGAATCATGTACTAAAGCATAATTTCAAGTATTTCGAGATAATAAGAAGTAAAAAAAAATTGTGCATACATATGCTTATCCCCAATAGTCAACCCGTTAGCCTTCTCATTAGCAATTTTTGCAGAATCTTCAGATTCAAATTGAACAAAGTCGTAACCTTTACCCTTTCCATCATCAGACATTGCTGCAACTTTGCATGACAAAATATTTCCAAATTTCCTAACATGTCGTCAAGCTCCACACTACTGACTGAATCACTCAAATTCTGCATTTGATTAACAAATCATATCACCAAGGAAGAGATTATGATGGAAAAGGATTCTTAGTTTGCTGCATTTCTTCTTTAACAAATGAAGAAAGATGATACCTTAACAAATACATTCCCTATTCCACTCCTCCTTGCATCAGAATCACGATGTGACCACATTACTCTGATCACTTTTCCACTCAGCAAACTAAGAATCCTTGCCTCGATCGCACGGAGTGCTTCACAAAACAGAGAGAAGAATGAATAAAAACCATACCAGGATCAGAAGAAAGAACTACTTAAGCGTTTGCAAATCACAAGCACCAAAAATTACTTCATTTATCAATCAGAAAATGTACACAATGATGTGGGTAAATGGTGAACCACTGCATTTAATTCCACCAAAAGGATTGCGGGACTGGAAACTTTAAACCTTAACTTTTCCAGAACCAATATGGGGAACAGTATAGTGGCTCAACAGGCCTAATATCAATGTAAGTATTCTTTTTAAGAAAAGCTTGGATCTTCAGAAAAAAGAAAAGATCTTCTGAGGTACCATAATTTCTCTTTGTAACTTAATTTGAAATCAAACAAGACTAGAAACAAAATAACTACAGAAATAATCATATTTAAATCAGTATGCCAACGAGAAAGGTGAACAACTGCTCAATGAAACCAAAGATTTGTATAATTAGATAAATCTCAATATGTAAATATGTTTTCATGAATGTATCGGCAATACATTAGCTAAGATTGCTTATGTTTCTCATCTCTATTATCAAGACAGGGTAAGAAATTGTCAGAAAAATAGAATCTTTTCACCTTCACAAACGAACCACAAATCATCATATAAGAAAAGGTGGTGTGCTCGATTAAGGACACGACGTGATAATAAACACAATAGAGAAATCCAATAATATTTTATTCCAAATCTCTCATTGTCTGATTTTCTTGGCAAGCAAATGGACCACACAAAAATGCACTGAATGTGCATATTGAAATCTCAAGGCGGAAATAGCCCATGTTATTCTATTCTTTTGTTCTTCTCATCAGTAACTCTATTCCATTTCCTGCGATGCTTGTACTACTAATGCAACTTCTTACTTTTCTTAACATTCCGTGATAGCCAGGCATAGAAGGCCTTACTGGAGTTTGTTGTCAGGCTTCAACTTGATTTTCTGGACATGAACTTTCCAGGCCATCATTAATATCTTATATAACTGATTTTTAAAAAATTGTTGAGAATAATTTTTTTTATAGGACAAAATTGTTGAGACTATTTTGATGTGTCATACTCACCAAACTACCTCTTTGATCTAGTATCAAAACAGCTAATAACAAAAACAATTCATTTACTTTCCAAACTATCTGACTCGACTTCATGGTAGTAGAAGCATATTCTTTTGTCCACCTCCCTGAATATTCTTAGATGCTACAAAAGATACCCAAGACTAATCTCCCAATATAATTGTTTTTTGGTTCTCATGCTGGATGTACTTTTAGAACTTATTAATGATTGTTTCGTGATCGATGATAAGTTGTTATTTATTTATTACTATTTAGGACATCTTTTACTTTTTATAATTTCTTTTTAGAATATTATGTTCAGTGATTTAGACCTTTTGAGATTTTTGATAATCAATCAAAAATCCCATATTCTCTCATTTATACCCTGTCTCCCCTTTACTTTCTTCTCCTTTATTTTGTTTGTGTTCTGCATCATATGATGCATCATTGCATCAATTCAAAACTAAACATCTAACCCAATTATCTTCCAATGCTATCAAAATATTAGCAGTAAAGCAAACCTTTTCTCTTTATGTCATGTCAAAGGCAACGAAGAGCACCTAAACACAACGTTACTTTTCACCCCGAATCTTCAATCTGGCTCACCTTACATATTGCATGCTTGCAAGAAACGTGCTTATGCATATGACAATAAACAAATAGATCATAACATTGACAAACAGAAGAAACAACAGCTCGTGACCAATGAATTTCAATCAGCCAGTACGGAGGATGAAATACAGATCATAAAAATGACAATTCAAAAGCTCACCACATCAACAATTTCTAAATATGAGCCAACATTTTCCATCCGTAGGCCAATCGAAGATGGAATGGAGGGAAAAGCTTCGATGATATCATAGATGGAAGGAGAGGCTTCGGCCTGAAGAAGGGGATGTTACGATGGAAGAATGGCTGGCGACGGGAACGCGGTGATAACAAAGATGGCGACGGCATGCATGAACAAATTTCTACCATTGGATTGCGGTCGGAGCTGGGCTTCTTACCACTGGATTCGTCGAAGCTCAGCGTCGGTCATGGGTTAGAGCCGTTAGACTAAAAATTTCTATACTTAAAATAGTAAAGCAGCCCTTAACGGAAAGATATACAAAACGACTTAAAAGATGATTTTCAAAAAAATTATGTTTTCTAAAACGATAATATTTATATATTCTGGTTACTGTATTTAAAATACTAAAGCAAGCTCTTAACGGAAATTATTAAAAAAAAATCTTAACGGAAAGATATACTAAACGATTAAAGATTATTTTCAAAAAATATTATGTGTTGTGCTTAAACGATAATATTTATATGTTATAGTCATATCTATTATACAAATGTAACATTTATCATCTCGAGATATCAATGAAAAAGTATAAAATGGATAGTGCCGCACTCATCCTCATAACCATGAAAATTTTGCATTCTCATTCTCATGAAATTTTCAAGGATAGGGTATAGGGAATGTCAATTTTCAAGGATAGGATATGGGGAATGTCAATTTGCGCATGGGATAACCGGTATGTTTTGCTTACTCGAGATCTCTAATTGTAAAATTTTTAAAATAATGTAAACTATTTCATATATTAATATTAAAATTTCACAATAATGTTTGAGAATCAAAATAAACATAATTCAAAACAAATATATGTCTTGAAAATTTATAAATTTAAACTTACTAATCATCATCCTGATTTTTCATTCCCTCTTAAATATTAATGTTTATTAGAGTTATATGATCTGAGATATGGTTAGAGCAGCCAAACTTTTAATTTGGCATAATGGAGCTTATACTTTTACTTTGAAAAATTAGGTACTTTACACTTATTTGAAAGCTTAAATCATTCATGTTGAGGCCAATATCTCAGTAGCATGAATATGGATGCTCTCCTTTTAGCTTGGGAATTCTCTTAGTCTGGTGATCTGTAAAATACAAACAAATAATCTAAAGAATGAGGAGAACTGGGAGGTGGTTTCCTCGCTTAAGGCCTCTGATGTCTACGTCAGTATCATGATATGATTTTCACAGAGTTTTCTTAAGGGGAGAATTACCTACCTTTTTCTGAAGTAGGTGGGGTATTTATACCTGAAGCTCTTATGGGAGAAAACGTGTCGAAGAATCTGTCTTGAGAGGAAGCATGTCGAAGAAGTTGCCTTGAGAGGAAGCGTGTCGAAGAAGGATGGCCTGGAATGATTGCAGAATCTACAGTAGCAGCGTAACTCTTAGTAGGAGTAGAGTCTGAGCATCGTTGGTGTTGTTGATTTAAAGAGGCAGGAGCAGTTTTATGATGAAGAGCGCTCCTTGTCTCCCGACGTATTGTTTTTTGCCTGATAATTACATCTAGAAGGAGGACGAGAATTATCCTTGTCTTTAGGCCTGAGAGAGTGACAATTAACAGCGTTATGTCTAAGAGAATAGCAAACATTGCAAAAAGAAGACATTTTCGTATTCAAAGTACACATAGAATTTAACATGAATAAAAAAGCTGCCAGTCCTTGATATCTGAGACGAAGGATGTTCTGAAATGATCACAGAATCTACAGCAGCAGCGGCATAACTCTTAGTGATAGTAGAGTCCGAGCATTGGTGTTGCTGATTTAAAGAGGCAGGAGCAGTTTTATGATGAATAGCGCTTTGGTGATCTTCATCCTTACTCTTATCTATACATACGATTGGATTGTTTGGTGAGGGCACTGAACATGGTAGCATGTGAAATATATGGATCTAAGAAAGATGGATTCATGGTGGCATTAACAGACGCAGAAGATGTGTGGGGAGGTTGGGTGGCAGGAGGGACAGTGTTCGACATGGTTGCCCTAGTCAAACATCCTCCAAGCTCACGGTAAACAAACCCTATGAACACCAGACCAAGCCACTGTAGACCCATGTAAAAGCAGAGAAAAACCCAAGGCAAAACAGATCCAAGATTAAATCCAAGGCAGAACCACGAAAAATCAAAGAAACCACGACAAAACAGAGCAGAATCAAAACAAAGCAGAAGTGAAACAGAGTAGAAGTAGAAAACATAAAAACAGAGCATAATCAAAGTAAATTCACGGCAAAACAGAGTAGTAACCCAAGGCAAAACAGAGTAGAACCAAAAGGAACCCACACCGATGAGACAGAAGAAACCAGTGGAGAACCAGAAAAATCCATGAAAAAGAGAAGAAACCCACGAAAGCGGAAGCAAAGAGGCAGAAGAAATCAACGAAGAAACATAGGAGAGAGTAAGACAAACCGACGACGAAAACTAGAGGAGGACCGCGATGAAAACCAACGTGAATGAGAACCACGGCGAGGAGAACCAACGGCGACGATGAAACCCCCGACGAGCTCTCACTGTGAACCCAAGGCGATGACCTCTCAGCACGGTGAAACCCTAAACGCCCAAGTTTCAGAACCCTCAAAGATATCCAGTCACAAGAAATGAATGTACAACTAATGATGTATAATAGTGAAATTGAGAAATCTGGAAAAATGCTCTAGAACAAGACATGCCTTATCAAGAATGGAAATCTTAAAATCAATTTAGATGTCGTCTTTCACAACATTGTTTAATTTTTAAGGGGATAACAAAATGAATGATAAAAGTTTTATCTTGTTATGCAACAGAAAGCAAAATGCCCAACAATCTCATATCCAGCCCAATTTGAACAGAAGGAAAAGTGAAATGAAAGCTTTGAGTGCAACACTGGAGTACTCTCCACTAAAATAACAAAACGCCTACTCCATCTCATGAAAATTCCCACCAATTTTCCATCACGGCACTGCCTCCACCGTTTGTTGCCAAACACCACACTAATAGAGACATGGGAGCCTTAAGATGGGATAATCTAAAAGACTAGAGGTGGGCTCGAGTTGCAACATGTCTTGAGATTGATAAATTAAAGAACTCTTTTTGGATTTGATGAGTAAAACGATGGGTAGTGTTGATGGTTGGAAAAAGACATTAGAAGAGAGCTGGAAGAAAAATGAAATAAGCTGCTAATTCTTTATTTCTTCTAAAACTAAATTACTGCAAAAACAACTATAATGTGCCTATATATAAGCTTACACTGAAACAGAAAAGACATAATTTTAGGAGTTCTATTAAACCTATAGGAGATTTATTAGCTACAAAACCACTAAACTATTGACCAAGCAATAAACTCATAATTTCTGGAAACTACTAACAAACTCCACAAAGTCCCGGTCAGCCTTTGAATCACATCTCAACACTCCCCCTTGATTCAAAATTGCAGACGCCAAGTAATTTTCTAAAGTAACAGAACTTCTCTTTTGATAAGGCCTTGGTAAGTATATCCGCCATTTGTTCATTAGTGCTGCAGTACATCAATACTATTTCTTCCTTAGCAACAAGGTCACGAATGTAATGATGACGAAGCTCGACATGCTTTGTTCTGCTGTGAAATGTTGGATTCTTTGCCATGGAGATAGTTGCTTTGTTATCACAAAATATCTCTGTTGCTCCTAATTGTTAATGTTGAAGACTACATAACATTCTTCTTAGCCAAATGGCTTGACAAGCTGCAGAGGCAGCTGCAATATATTCTGCTTCTGATGTTGACAGTGCCACTGTTGCTTGCTTCTTTGAGCTCCAAGTGATCACTTCTGATCCTAGAGTGAAAACATTTGCTGAAATGCTCCGTCTATCATCCAATGTTCCTGCCCAATCACTATCCGTGAACCCACATAATCTGAAATTAGAGGCTTTAGAGTACCAAATTCCATACTCCAAAGTTCCTGCAATATAGCGCAAGACTTGTTTTGCAGCTCCATGATGAACCTTTGAAGGTTGTTGCATAAACCTGGAAATAACACCAACAAGAAATGTAATGCCGGGTCGAGTATGAGTTAAGTAAATTAGTCCTCCAACCAAGCTTCTGAACCTTCCAGCATCTGCCATTTCTGCTCCATCTTCATGCTGAAATTTTTCATTAATATGCATGGGTGTAGTTGCAGGCTTGCAAATAAGCATGCTAAATTTACTCAGAATATCTCTGGCATATTTTCTTTGTGAAATAAAGATCCCATCTTCAGCTTGATGTACTTCAAGGCCAAGAAAACAGTGTAGAAAACAGTATAACATTTATCGACAATTATTTGAAAAATATAACAATAAATATTGGTTAGAGTTAAATGTGATCTATACCATTAAATTTCTATTGATTAGCTTAAGATTAATACTTTCACCACTAGCATATTGAAGGACTTTGATTAATTTCAGTTTAACCCAGAAAGAGAGTGAATATATCTTGATGAAAGACTTTGCATTTTATTTTCTTGTAGAAATATTGAATCGAATATTTTTTCATGTGAAGTATAAGCATAAACTGTGATGGGAATTAAATCTTTTTCGCTTTAGGTTGTTTATTTTAGGGAAAGTGGTTATCTTCGATGTTCTAGCTGCAAGGGCTACATAAAATCCGTTCTTGAAGTTTATTAATTAGGGAAGGCGGTTCATCTATGACTTATGTGATTAGTATTGATATAGCTTAAACATTTTTATTGTATCTTGTTCTTGGTTAAATATGCTAGTTTGCCTCTATGTTAGTTGTTATGGAAATACCATTAGGATTGTATATAATAAAGTCACATTGAGTTCATCTTGAAATATATACGGTAAAATAATGAATTTTATAAAAATAACCGCGGAAAAGACATCGTAAAGCTATACTATAAAAATTATAATATGTCATATGATAGAAAGTACAAGAATTCAAAAGGATTGCTTTAGGTGATGAAGCTAATTTTGATGAATGAAGAGGTATTAATTTTTCCATCGATAATTGGTCCTCTGAATAAAGAACATGTTTCTTCCATGTTATACACACAAATTAATTTTTTCTTTTATATAAAAAGGTGACTAATTACTAGAAATACTACCAGCTAGACAAATATTATTAAGTAAGAAAAAAGAAAAATAAACATAACAGAGTTCAGTGCGGGAAGGAACACCACATGCGGTGACTCAACCAATACAAAGCTAAAGAAATAGTAACATAACACAGTAACAATAGAAAATCTGAAATGTAAATCCCCCATTGGCTAGCCTTGTTAAAAACCTTATCTAGTACCCTATTGGGGAAAACCTATAAAGGGAAAATGAGTACTAATTATAAAACTATTTAAATCTATAAGAACTCCGACCCACCAAATCATGGTATGATTGTTGGCAAGAAGCAGGAAGCTCAGAGTACTAGATGGGACCATCAGTAGTGAATGCAAGTTTGGAAAGAACATTTACAACGTGGTTACCTTCTCTGAAGATATGAGAAACATGAAAATTCATACAGGATATAGGATGTAAGCATCAAGACCAAGCACCTTTAAAAGACCAAGGAACTTCAAGTAAGTGAGAGATAAGAAGAGAAACAACGTATGTTGAGTCGCTCTCCAACCAAAGAGAAGTCCCGTTTTTCTGATAAGCATACTTTATTCCCTGAATAATTGCATATAACTCATCTTCAAAAGCAAATGTCCATACTAAGTGTAAGATAATACTGCCTTTAAAAATCCACAATGATTATGGAGGATTCCATTACATCCAACATGACCCGGCCATCCAAGAGCAGCACCATCAGTATTCACCTTGATCCAACTCAGAGGAGGAGAAAGCCAATGAATAAGAGTAATCTTTGGAGTCTTTGGAGGAAGAACTTTAATACCAAGAGAATGTAGAACAATAAGGTCGATGATGATTTGTGCATAGTAGCTCTTTGCAATCTATTAGCATCACGCATAGCAGTCCAAACAAAAGATAAAGACTGGTCAATTGAGACTCAATCATCTTCAAATATGGAACTGTTACGGGCACGCCAAATAGCAGAGATGGCCGTCAGTTGTATAACAGAGTTTCAGCTTCTCTGATTTCCATTTTATATCTTATTTTCCAAATCGTTATTCCTTCATATATGTAACATAAAATAGTAGGTTATTTTTTGGATGATTTTGGTTTCTCTTCTGGGCAAGATTGGTTGATTTCACAATTGTAGGGGGAGAGATAAAAAGTGAAAGAGGGAGAGAGGAGGATGAGGATAAACAAAAAGCGGAAGAGAGGGAGAGAGAGAGAGAGTAGGGGAGAGATAAAAAGTGAAAGAGGAAGAGAGTGAATGAGAGAAGAGATGAGAGATGAGAGATGAGAGAGGGATAGAGAGAGTGTGAGAGAGCGAATGAAAGGGAGAAAATAATAGAGCATGAGAGAGAGGGGGGGTGAGAGAAATGAGAAAATAAGAGAGAAAGATAGGGAGAGGGAGAAAGAGAGAACATGTGGACAGAGAATTAGAGATAGAGAGGTTGTGAGCGAGAGAGAGAGAGAGGTTGTGAGCGAGAGAGAGAGAGAGAGAGAGAGAGCAACAGTGGGACAGAGAGTGTGTGAGATATATATATATATATATTACCAACTTTGGCTAGACAACATGCACCCATCATGTGAGGAGGCAAAACACTGTAGGTCCAGTTAGTTCAGATAACAAAATAACTTACACTGAGCGCGTCTGTCAATGTTTTACAGGGGTCAACGGTCTTAACGCAATCTCTGCTCAACAGACCTTACTCAGACGCGACTTGGGTGACGTCCCACTCAGTGTTCATTGATTGTTTTCTGAACTTACTGTAGTACAATGAGTACTTCCTCAACTATAACAGATACATATTGAGTGCCTTGGGCTAGCAACAGGATCATGATTAGTAGAGTTTATAGTCATGGTTATATACAGTTTACATTAATACATACATGGTCTCATGAACAGAGAATATGGGGAATAAAAGAAACTTACGGTAAGGGAGCACTGAAGCTCCTGGTGACAACAACGTTATATATTACATGTGCGAGCAGGACAGTAATGGAGATAAAGAAATAAGAGAGGAGAGAGAGAGAGAGAGGGTGAGGGCAAACTTAAGGGCTCAACGCATGAGCATTCTATTAAACATAAAAGAAAAAGCTTCTTCTTCTCAACAAGGGTGAGAGGCCCTTTTATAATACATAAAAGTAACTTAACTAGAGTACAATAATAAAAAGTAACTTAACTCAAGCTTAAAGTAACTATACAACAATTATTCGATGCATTAATAATTATGTAGAATAGTGTGGCGTGCTAAACATCGTCCACGTGTGCGGATGTGAGAGAGTTACTGTGGAACCCTTTATCTGCTACTGTTTCTTGCATGACAGCTAATCTGATAGGCTTTATGGTCTTTGTCCTTTTCGAGCTAGTTAGAAATGATTGCGGCTAAGGAATCCCAGAAGTCAGCAATTGTAGGCTCTGGTGGATCTTCTGTAGTTGTCAGGTCTGGTGTCAGGTCTGGTAAGTCATCCTTGGGGTCTTGACTCTCGCCAGCAAGGATACTGAAAGCATTATGCTGAATAATATTCAGACTGAGATCAGTGGTTGATTCAGGAGGAGATGTTATGGATAATGGCCTCTGTGGACTCGGATTGGTACTGGATGTGGCCATAGAGGTTGTGTCAGATCCAAAAACATGGAGGAATTGGTTTTTAACAAAAGCCATGGTTCTGACAGCTAATTCTTGTTCACTAATATGGGGGAATTGCTGTTTAATCATGTTTTGAGCATTTAAGAAAGGGTTGCTCGTTGGTACTGGTACAGGTTTTGGGATGGATTCATAACATGCTTGGGCGTGGGCTTTGATTAGTTTGATTAATTCTAGTAGGTGGGGATTCATACATTTGTCCCACCATTTGGTCAAAAAGATACGTTTTAAGACAGGTATACCATTCTGGTATTTACATTTCAGATCCCATTTCCATATCCATGGGATATTAAATCGGATTATAAACTGTACCAAAGCTTTGGAGACAGTACTATTTTTATGGATTAAGGCATATTGTGAATTCCACTCTGTAAACTCAGTTTTTAATCTTTCTGGTAAAGTATCAAAGGTAAGGCCAAATTTATCCCACCAAATGAGGAACCAATTTGGTAATCTTGTGTCTAATACCTCAGGACAAATACGGATAAACCATGTATGGTTTCTGATCGGATTTTGATAATAAAATGTATTGGTAAATGATTCGATATAATCCCAATAACTGTATTTAATTATTTTCTGGTGTATCTCCATTATTTTTGTAGTATGGGGATGTAAACCCCATTGATTAATGGAGATGAAATTTCTGATGACAGCCTTACTAAAAGTAATTGGGCTGGTATTTCGGTTAGAGTCATGGAAAGTATGTCTAATTTCCATGCTTCCAGATTGAACTACTATAGCTTCATAAACGTATCTATAGTGTTCAAACCTGGTTGGATACTATTGTGTGGAGAGATAACGATTTTTTATCCCCCATGGATCTTCCATCCATTTTTCATCATTCGGTTCAATAATGAGGATTACTTCCTCAGAAATTCTGTTAAGTATGTACTGTTCAGGTGTCAAGAGGACTTCTTTTGTACTCTTGCGAGTAGCCTTTTGAACACTGGGGAATTCTGAAGGCTAGAAAATCCCATCATTCGGATCTTGCAGATTGGTTCAGCCACGTCCGCGCCCACGAGAGCCACGGACTCTTCCTCGGTTATTCATGATTGAATTTTCCCTGTAAATATTCACGGGTTAGAAAATCAGGGAGAGAATTCTGTTCACCTTTAATATATTCAATATCAAAATCAAATACGGATAAAATATTCTGCCATGATGCAAATATTTGTTTTGATGCAAGATTTTGAACATCTTTTTTGAAAATCTGTTTTGCAGCAGAGCAGTCAACACGGATAAGAAAAAGTTGATTTAATAGATCATTTTGAAATTTTAATACACATTTCACAATTGCTAAACATTTTTGTTTAATTGTTGGATAATTCTTTGCTGGTCCTTTCCAGGTACCAGAGGTGAATCGTAATAATTCTTCTCTATGAGTTTGGGGATTTAACTGTTTTAAAATTCCTCCATAACCTAAGTTAGAGGCATCAGTTTCTACAATTTTATTCCATGTCGGATTTGGTAAAGCTAAACAGTGTAATTGTTGAATTTTAGCTTTAATATGCTGAACTGCTAAGGTAAGATCTGATGTCCAAGGTATATGTTTCTTTTGGAGTCTCTGATTTAATAGGGCAGTATCCTGAACTAATTGAGGATAGAAGTCACAGATATAGTTCAAACTTCCTAGAAAACGTTGTAATTGTGTTTTGTCTTTTATTTCATCTGAAAATTTAGATGCAAAATTTATACTACGGTTAAAAGGGATAATAGTGCCATTAGAAACGTTATGGCCTAAGAATCTAACTGTCGTTTGAAATAATTTCATTTTAGTAGCAGATAATACTAAACCGTTCCGGATAATCACATTCTTAAGAATATTAAGATGTTTAAAATGCTGGTCTATGGATGATGAGAAGATTAAGACATCATCAATGTAACAGATAATAAATGCAGTGTAAGCATTAAAAATATCATTCATGATATGCTTGAATTCAGATGGACTATTTTTGACACCAAATGGTAAAACATTCCATTCAAAATGGCCAAAAGGTACAGTAAAGGCAGTTTTATACCTGTCAGCTTCAGCTATTTGGATTTGCCAGAATCCAGATTTCAGATCAAATTTTGAAAAGATCACAGAATCATAAAGTTTATCTAGTAGATCTTTTTTATTCGGGATTGGATATCTAATCCATTGTAATGCATCATTTAATGGTTTATAATTGATCACTAATCTAGGTGATCCTCTTTCTATCTCAGCATTCTTGTTTACATAGAAACCAGTACAACTCCAAGGAGATTTACTGGGTCTAATTAATTTCTTTGTTAATAAAGATTCAATGTCAGTTTTGCAGAGTTCTAAATATTCCTTTTTCATTTGGCTAGGTCTTGATTTGGTAGGAATATTATTCTCATTGAAGTCTGGCTGATAATGTAGAGATATAATGTGTTTCTTTCTATCCCAAAAGGCATTAGGGATATCACTACAAGTTTCAGATTGGAATTCATGAAGAATAATGTGAATTCGCTTTTGTATTGAGGGTTGTTGAATGCGTTGGTCAATAGTCAAAAAGTGTATTTCTTTTTGTAATAAATTAATCTGATTGGTCTTATTATCAATCAGATGTCTGATGATATCTACTTCCTTCGTATACGGTTTGGTAGTGAATTCAAAGGAAATGTCAACTGTATCAACAACTGTATGGATACTAGAGGTATTAATTCTGGTAATAGGCATAATTGAATTAAGGAAAGGATTGCCTAATATAATACTTTGTGTCATATTCTTAATGAGCACAAATGAGGCAGGTATGCAAACTCCCTGTTTGCAGATAAGTGCTTCAGGTATTTTGTATTGAATTCTCATTGAATTCCCACTGGCGCTTGTGAGAGATTGAGTGGTTGTATGAAAATATTTTAAAGGGATTAATCCTTCATGAATATAGTTCATATCTGCACCACTATGTACTAAGACAATGGTGTCAGTAATGAGGAAATCAGGTTTGATTACTAAGGTAATCTTTGTATACCATTTCTGAAAGGTGACCTGGTTTAGAAGGAAAATGTATGGATTATATTTTTTCGTCTGATCTGGTGAGATCTGACAAGGCTGATCTGGGAAAGTCAAAGTTTGACTTTGACTTTGACTAGGAGATGGTTGATCTGGTGAAGTCAAAGGTTGACCTTGACTTTGACCTGGCTGATCTGGTGAAGGCAGGTCTGGGAAGACTACAGGGGATTTCCCTTTGGTTGTAGACTGTTTGAAGAGATTTAGCTCATGAGAAAAGATTTGATGAGCATTCTTTAACTGTTGAATGTCAGTTTTAATAATGTTAATTTCCATTTTCAGATCAGAAATAGATGCGGGTTTATGAGGTATATAATCCTGTAGAATACAGTTTAATAATTCTTTCATACTGTAATTTTCTACAGGTTTGATCTCAGGAGTGGAATATTCTTTGTAGCAAGTTTCTAAAAACTTGAGTTTCATTTCTGGATCAGTAATTTGATCAGCTGTGGCAAGAAGAGATCGTTGAGTGTCAGTTAAAACATTTAGACCTGGTCCTTTCAGATCTAAACCGTTCATCTCAACTATTGCCTTCCAATAATTGGTTTCTGTTATGGCATTGCAGTTCTTAGAGCTGCAGCAAGGTTGATCAGGTTGTTCAGATGTGACAGAAGAATCAGATTCAGATGCAGAAATATATGCAACGTCATCATCTGAGTTGGTCGTAGAACTGTCATCAGATAGGCAGTTCAGAATCTTTTGTTGGGTTTCTTCATCGAGAGTTAACTCATGAAGTTTTCTTTTGAACTTAGATCGGCATTTGTTAGCAAAATGTCCAGTTAAGCCACATTTATAACAAATGGCTTTGACTTTGCTGTTATGATATTTCTGATGTGGTTGAAATCTATATTTGGGTTCTTTATGTCTGAATTTCTTTTTGGAAAAGTATTTTTTATGCGGTTTAGGATGCTTGGAGGAAATCCTCGGAGGCTTAGATGAGGAAGTATTGGTTGGATAATGGATTTTTGTATCATAGGCAAATTGATCACAAAATTCACCTAATTCTTTTCTGTTGTCAAGATTCTGACTCTTCATCATATGTTGAAGTTTCATATCATTGCATAATCCTAGTCCTTCTTCTATTACTAGGGCAATGAGATGTCCATATGTATATTGATCATAAGGAATATCCATTTGATCATGTTTATCACGGAGTTTTCTTCTTACTCTTTCAGAAAAAAGACTTGGGAGGCCATCAATGAACTTTGTCTTCCAATGTTCATTGTTTGCATCACTTCTCTGCATGACTTTCATAAGAAAGACATCTTTATACCATCTGAAGTGAGTCAAAGAAGGGCATATCAGGTTTTGGAGAAGTTCTCTGTGCCTATCAGTATTGACAATTCCTAGGCCAAGGAAATGGTGAATAATGGATTGGGCCAGGGTATAACAGGCATCTTCAGTTCTGGTATGAGTACCAGTAATTGTGTCAATATGTATTTTGAAAGAGTCTAAGATTTCTTGGCGTTGACTTTCAGTGAGACAATTATCCCACCAGCCTTTCAGTATTCCTGTGAAACCATTGATCAGGAACCTGCAGATCTGGTGATCTGTATTCTCATTCTGTTTACACATAGAGGAGTACATAATCATTTGATGAATGGTCTCGAAAACCTGATACTCTGTTTTGCCATCTATGTTCCATTCGTAGATGGTTTTCTCATGGTAAGATTTCTGAGAATGAAGAAAGTCTTCTTCATATAAGATATCTTGGGGAGTAGGTCTGGGATAATAATACCTACTTGGTCCAGTTAAAGCTGTACGGGTAGTAGGTCTTTTGGAATAGTTAGAAGAGAGTTTTTTGATGGAATCATCAAATTTTTTTTGAATATCTAAGATTTGAGAGAGGGAATAGGTTCTTCAGGATGAGATGGTTCATCCTGATTCATCATGTTTAACTGTCCTGAAGATGATTCAGGTGTGGTCTTATCAGGTGTAGAGATTTTCAGGTTCTTGATCTTATCCATGATGGTTTCCATGAAATCTTCCTCCTTCTTACTAGATTTTAATTTAAAATTCTGAACATCTAAAGGAGGTTTAAGCATTACTGGTTCAATCGTGAATTTAGGTTTGTCTGTTGAATGAGTTTTAGATTGGATCTCCTGGATTTGAGAAACCTGTTCCTCAATCCTCGTTAACTGTGTTCCTACAGTTTGAAGGAAAAGGTTGGTGTAATTGTTCTGTTTGGTTACGGGTACAATATCTTTTACCTTAACAATATCCTGATGGTTGGTCTTATCTGGCACCTCAGTATAGGGGTTAATGACCAATGGTTTTTGGTTACCTTGTCCTGGAGCAAGTTATAAGGATAAGGGTGGTAGATGAATAGCATGGTAAGTTCTACCAGTTGTGGTTATCCAAGTTTTCTGTATATTTGTGAGAACTTGTAACTGTTGGTCATCTTTAATTTTGAATCTTTGAGTGAGCTGGTAATACCATTCAGGAAAAGACTGAAGGTATTGATCCTGTTCTAATTGGAACTAGTACAGGTTCTTAAGATCTAAGAGCTGTTGAGGATTATGGTTGGCAAAATACCAATCTCTGAAATCCTTATATTTTGGTTGCATAAAATCCTGGTGAAGACTTTGTCTTAACATGCTATTGTGTGTAAAATCCATCTAAATGTTGAATTGCATGTCACTTGCGGTTGGGCTCGTAGGCCTTCTGTTTACGGTGGATATAAACACCATGAGGAATCTGATTTTCGCTGATGTGAATTCCTCTAATCTGATCCTCCGGGGGAAAAGAATGATCAGATTCCTCTGATCCATGAGGTTCAGTGAAAGAGGCCCGAGAAGATTCGGGGATCTCCACCTGATAGGGAGGTATGCTAAGGCTGCTAAGACTAAAATGGCTTCTAGTCAGAGGCAGAGGTGGTTTGTGAATACGAAGATAGACATTGCCACCGTGAGTTTGGATGACATCATCAAGAGATTGTCGGATGACAGGTCTGGTAGGGACAGCCTGGGGAATTTGCCAGGTGTCAGGAAAGGTGATGTCAGACCAGAGAATCATGCGAGCAACAACCACTTGGCTGTTAAATAGATTAGTATATATAAGGACAGTATGTCCTTGCTCACTTTGTTTTCTGGTATAAGGATTCAAGGTTGTCAAAACCTTAAGATGAATCCGAAAGAGGATAGCAAAGGGAGACGATCCGGGAAGATAATCATAGCCATGTGATTGAACTCTAAGTTCAAGTACTTTGGCTAGATTGTTGTCAGATAAAGCAATACTTAAATTCGGATAAATATTAAAATAAATAGGTCCATGAGATAAACTAGTCTCTATGGCTCCCATAAGGGAAGCTTTCCAGTTCAGACACCTACCATCTCTAAGGGTGCATTGTATGCTGGTGTTCTGTCCTAACAGAGTTAAAGGTTTTAATGCAATTTGCTCTAAGCCTATATGCACATATTTATATTTTTGCATGAATGGATATAAATCATGCAAATGCAGCAGATATAAAACATCATCATTATGCCGTAATGGAATGGCATATTCAAATGTTTTAATGATTTTATGGCTAGTGAAATCAAAGGTTCCAATTTCATATATTGTTTCAGGTTTGACCTTAGGGATAGTCTATTTATCTAAGGCTTCTTTTACATCTTGATATGCAATTAATTCGGTTACCTCAGATGTGGAGGCTACTGTATTAGCTACGGATTGTATAGATGCAGAGCTTAGGTCAGACATGTGTGTGTGTGACCATGTATGCTTAATGTAAAGAGGATATAAACAGTACTATAACCAAGACTAATCATAGCTCTGATACCAACTTTGGCTAGACAACACGCACCCATCATGTGAGGAGGCAAAACACTGTAGGTTCAGTCAGTTCAGATAACAAAATAACTTACACTGAGCACGTCTGTCAACGTTTTACAGGGGTCAACAGTCTTAACGCAATCTCTGCTCAACAGACCTTACCCAGACACGACTTGGGTGACGTCCCACTCAGTGTTCATTGATTGTTTTCTGAACTTACTGTAGTACAGTGAGTACTTCCTCAACTATAACAGATACATATTGAGTGCCTTGGGCTAGCAACAGGATCATGATTAGTAGAGTTTATAGTCATGGTTATATACGGTTTACATTAATACATACATGGTCTCATGAACAGAGAATATGGGGAATAAAAGAAACTTACGGTAAGGGAGCACTGGAGCTCCTGGTGACAACAGCGTTATATATTGCAGGTGTGAGCAGGACAGTAATGGAGATAAAGAAATAAGAGAGGAGAGAGAGAGGGTGAGGGCAAACTTAAGGGCTCAACGCATGAGCATTCTATTAAACATAAAAGAAAAAGCTTCTTTTTCTCAACAAGGGTGAAAGACCCTTTTATGATACATAAAAGTAACTTAACTGGAGTACAATAATAAAAAGTAACTTAACTCAAGTTTAAAGTAACTATACAACAATTATTCGATGCATTAATAATTATAGAGAATAGTGTAGCGTGCTAAACATCGTCCACGTGTGTGGATGTGAGAGAGTTATATATATATATATATAGTGTGTGTGTGTGTGGTGAGAGGGAGGGAGAGAGATTTTGAGTATGGGAGTGACAAGGAGAAATGGTGAAATAGAGTGGGGGTGAGGGAGGAAAGTGAAAGAGAGAGAGAGAGACAAAGAAAGAGACAGAGAGAGAGAGTTATATAAAAATAGGTTATCACAAGGATAATGAAATCTGTTATGATAATAGAAACATTTCAACTGTGGACTTTTTAGGGCAATAAATTTTTAAATTTGAATTCTCAACAATTAAAGAATTTTTTGTACTAAAAGGAACTTTCTTTAGATTTCAAAAATGTCATGGGCATGCTATGCTGTGGGATCCTCAATAAAAGAAATCAATATCACTTTAAGAAATCATATGAAGAATGGTTCAATAATAGAAGAGTTTTTGACTCAACAATTGGCCCTTAAGATCAAAGAGGAGTCTTCTACTCCTAACCAAGCTCAATCAACAACCTTTGGGTCCCCAATTTACCCTAGTCAAATAATTTGACCCATTTTCAAATACTCAATCTTTTAAAACACTTGACCAACCAATTTATCATAATCTCTTTCATATAAAGTCTTCATTTGCTCATTTTAAGGATCCAACACAAATTGCTAAAACCCATTTCATTCCCAAAATCTATTACGTCCCTAGACACAATAACAAGAATCTCAGTTTCTACAGAGATATTCTCTTAGAAGAAAAATCCATAAAAATTGGCTCAATAAAAAATGCTGAAGAAAAAATCATTTACCATTATTTCTCTATCCTCAAGATCATAACTATGAAGGTTTGAAAAAATCCATTCTTCAAGTTTTAAAATACTTTTAAATAAAAATAATAATTATTTTAACTATATTGATGCATGGCACGAGATTTTCTTGCATCAAGGTAGTCAGTTTTCTCACTTTTGATTTTTAAATTTTAATAACAATTTCAAAATTGATTTTCTAAATTGGTTCTCAAAACGGTGGTTCAGTCATGGTCTTACCTTAGAACTTTTTCCAATTAATTTACAACAATGTTCCTATTTATTTTCAAAGGTTTACAAGCCCTCACCAATCGATGTCTCCTTTCCTCAAATACTTTGGTTTTCAAACAAATACAAATACTTTGGAATTTGAAATGACAATACTTGGTTAAAAATGGAGTCCTCACCAAAGAATACTATGTCAGGTGGTGGGATGAATTGAATACCTAAAAAATTATTGCATCCATGAATTATTTTACGAGTGTTCATCCCAATATGAGATTAGCAAATCTTTTTACCCAAGCTCCATTAAAAATTAATGAGCCAACTAACCTAGTTCCGCAAATAAATGTATCAAGTTTGAATTCCTCCAAACCCAAATCAAAACCTGAGTCCGAAACCTATTCAAAGGGTAAATCAAAGGCTATCAAACCTAAATCCAAATTGGAGAAAAAAATTAATCCAAGAAATGCTTATTCTCTTGGAGAACAAAGATAAATCTGACTCTAAACTATTCATAGAGTCAAGTTACCAATCATCTAGAAATGTTACTACTCAGCAATTGAATGACCCATTCAATAATTTCAATCTCAGTGATAATAAACAAATTCAAATCAATCAATAAATGAATAGAAAAATTTGTCCTTGGCAAAATGTCTATGTTTGAATAATCAAAATCAAACAATCAACTAACTTTGAAGATGTATCATAATGGCACATCATCACGATGCAACGATCATAATGATCCTCAATGGATTCTCCACATTCAAGGAATCCAATGCATAGCAATAAGTCACAATGACGTTTTCAAGCAACAATCAACATTCAAGACACAACATCTAAGATAGCAATTATCAAAGGATGACTGTAATCACACTCTCCATTATACAACAAACAAGTCACAATGACTTTTCAACAACAGCAATTATGACAGACACGAAGATCGAGATAACAATTATAGAGGGAATCTTTGTAATTTGTTGTTATCTGTAATTATTGTACTAGTTGTCAAAGAATTAGGCAACTATTCACACTTTTTGCTGTTCTTAGTCAAAAGTAGAAATGTAAAATGGTTTTACTTTTGTAGAATAGAATGGTTCAGGTAAGTGATGAGTTCCCGGTGAACTTCACTTTTCTTGGCTATAAATAAGTAGCTCTCTCCCATTTGTTCCCCAGAACTCATTTTCAACTCTTAAACTATTTGAGAGAAAAACTTATTTTTGAGAACAAAGCTTTCTTCCACCCTCTTCAGTAAATCTTTCTTCTTTTTTCCTCCAACAGTAATTAGTGAGCAAGAGCACTAATTAATCATTGCCAATAATTTCACTGTTTGTGTAAGTTTTGAATCTTACACCTTAATACAATTTTTATATTTAATTCTTGCATCCTAATACCCCCTATGTAATTGCTTTAAATTATACTTGATTCCGCATCTTTTGGTATAAAGAATTAAACAGATGCGGATATGTCAGCCTCTGATAACAGTAAATATCCCCATCTTTTGGCTCTGTTTCTACTTGAACAGTTAAATTATGTAGAAATTGAAGTAGAAACAGTAATTATCCCTGCCAGGTTTGACTTTGATACCAAAAGATGCAGAATTAAGTATAATTTAAAGCAATTAGAGATGGGGTATTAGGATGCAATAATTAAACAAAAAAATAGTAAAAACTATATTAAGGTGTAGATTAAAAACTTACACAAACAGTGTTTATTGGTAACAATTAAATAGTGCTCCCGCTCACTATTTAATGTTGAAGGAAAAAAGAAGAACAAAGATTTACAGAAGAGAGAGGAAGAAAGCTTTGTTCTCAAAAATAAATTTTTCTCTCAAATAGTTTAAGAGTTGAAAACGAGTTCTGAGAAACAAATAGGAGAAGCCTACCTATTTATAGCCAAGGAAAATGGAGTTCACCGGGAACCCATCACTTACCTAAACTATTTTATTCTACAAAAGTAAAAACATTTCACATTTCTACTTTTGACTAGAAATAGTAAAAGTATAAATAGTTGCCCCTAATTATTTGACAACTGGCACAATTATTACAGAAGAAGGTAAAATGTAAAGATTCTTCGATAATTGTTATCTTGGTCTTCGCGTCTTCATAATTTTCTGTCATGATTGTTGTTGTAAAGCCATTGTGACTATTGTTGTGCATTGGATTCCTTGATAATTGCTATCTTGGATTCTTGTGCTTTGATTGTTGATTTTGGAGAAATCATAATTACTGTCTGGAAAAATCATTGCTATTGGTAATTGTTTTGTCTTGAAGATTATTATGACAATTGCATTGTGCTACGGTGTCATCATGATACATCTTCAAAACTACTTGATTAATTGATTTTGATTATTTCAAGAATTGACATTTTGCCAAAGGTGAAATTATTCATCATTACTAAGACTGATGTCATCAAATGAGTCATTCAACTGTTGAAGGGTAATATTTTTGGATGATTGACTTTTTTGAATTTTTGGTTTGACTGTAAGACTTGACTCTTCGGTGATCTAGAGTCAGAATCGTCATTGTTTTTTAAAATGAGAAGCATTTTTTGGATTAATTTTTTCTCTGATTTGGACTTTGGCTTTATGGCTTTTGATTTGGGTTTGGAAGAACTCAGATAGTTTTATTTGTGAAGCTTGGTTAATGAACTCATTAATTTTTAATGGAGCTTGAATAGAAGGATTTGCTAGTCTCATATTGGGATGTGCACTTATTAAATTCATGAGATGCAATAATTGTCTGGGTATTCAATTTATCCAAATTTATCCTATAAATATCGCCATTTCAAAATCTAAAATATTTTATATTTATTTAAAAAATAAAGTATTTAGTGAAATGAAACATCAATTGGTGAAGGCTTATAAACTATTAAAAGTAAATTGAAACATTGTTGTAAATCAATTGAAAAGCATTTCAAGATAAGACCATGAATGGACCACTATTTTAAGAACCAATTTGGAAGATCAATTTTGAAATTGTTATCAAAATTTAAAAACCAAAAATGAGAAAAGTCACTATTTTAATGGTCTCTCATCAACATTATTCAATCATTCACCCAACTATTTTCATTCTTTTGTTCATCTCATCTGTAATTTTATTCTGTAATTCCTAATATTACCAGAAAACCAAATAGAAAAAGGGAAAATTATCAAATAAGAAATAGACCAAGCATTGATATATATACCTTCGTGAGGAGGAAGAAAATAAGAAAAAGACCAAGCATTGGTATATATACCTTCGTGAGGAGGAAGAAAATAAGAAAAAGACCAAGCATTGGTATATATACCTTCGTGAGAAGAAAGAAAATAAGAAAAAGACCAAGCATTGGTATATACCACTGTTAATGATTAACATCGTGAGAAGAAAGAAAATAAGAAAAAGACCAAGCATTGGTATATACCACTGTAAATGATTAACATCATGAGTCTAAAGGTCAATCTAATAAAACTTTAGATCCTGTTTCTAATAAGGATAGTACTATCATGTTATGGCACTATCATCTAGGTCATTTTAATTTCATATATCTTCAAAAGCTGTTTCCACCTTTGTTTATGAATAAAATTCCAAAATTATTTCAATGTGAGGTGTGTCAATTTTCAAATCATATTCGTAATTCTTACTACTTTCAACCTTACAAAGTATCTCATCCTTTCTCAATGATCCATAGTGATGTGTGGGGGCATCTAGAATAAAAAATATCACTGATACTAGATGGTTTGTATCTTTTGTAGATGATCACACCAGAATTACGTGGTCATTTCTCATGAGAGAAAAATTTGAAGTCGGCCAAATTTTTAGAAACTTTAACACTGATTCAAACCCAATTCCAAACGAAATTACAAATGTTGAAAACTAACAATGCAAAAGAGTATTTGAGATATCTTTAGGAGACTATCTTAATAGTCAATGCATTGTTCATCAAAGTTCTTGTGTCGACACACCTCAGCAAAATGGGGTGGCAGAAAGAAAAATAGACATATTCTAAAAGTTGCTCATTCTCTCATGTTCACCAGACACGTTCCAAAAATTTTCTAGGGAGTGGCTGTTTTAACGCTACCTATTTGATTAACAGAATGCCATCTCGAGTCTTCAAATTTCAAACACCTTACCAATTGTGTGTCAATGTTTTCCTACTACCCGGGTATTGTCCACTCTTCCTTTCAAAGTATTTTGTTATTGTACATTCGTTCATATCCATAGCCAATACCAGAGTAAACTTGACGCTAAGGCTCTCAAATGTATATTTGTAGGATACTCCTCAAATCAGAAAGGGTATAAATGTTATTCCCTGATCACTCGAAGATTCTACAACTCCTGGACGTCACATTCTTTGAACATCAACCCTTCTACTCCAAAACTGATATTCAGGGGGAGAATTTCACTCAAGTATATCAGCTTTGTAACATTGATGCCTTAAAAACAACCTACACTCAAGATACATCTCCTACTGAGTCACCTAAACCACCCCAAATCGATACTGATCAAAATCCTAGCCTAAACCCAAGCCCTGATATCTATTTCGAGCCTAACAACCAAAATCCCCAGCGTTCAATTCACACACATCCTGCAGAAACTAGTGAGTTACGTGTCTATACGAGGCGGGACAAAACAAGAGAAGATAAAGACCTACAGCCAACTGATAACGATCATGAGTCTGACCAAGGTCTGGAATCACAAAATTCATCAGATAATACTAGTCATGAATCTACTCTCAATGGTATACCTGATGAAGATCTTGATAGACCTATTGCTTTGAGAAAAGGCACTCGATCATGCACTAATCATCCAATTTATGATTTTATCTCATATGGGAGATTGTCACAAAGTCACCGTGCTTTTGTCAGTACCCTTGACAGAATACAGATTCCAAGATCAATACATGAAGCTCTTAGCACACCTAAATGGAAGGAAGCTGTTTTGGAAAAATTTCGAGCTCTAGAAAAGAATGGGACTCAGGTGCTATCTGATCTACCATCGGGAAAACACCTTGTAGGTTGTAAGTGGATTTTCACTATCAAACATAATTAAGATGGAAGTATCAACAAATTCAAGGCTTGTCAGGTGGTTAAAGGGTTCACGCATAACTTTTGCTCATGTAGTTTCAATACTGTTCGGGTTCTGCTCTGACTTGCTTCCATTCTTGAATGGCCTCTCTATCAGCTAGATGTGAAGAATGCGTTCCTTAACGGTGATCTTGAAGAGGAAGTGTAAATGGAAATTCCTCCTATTTTGATACTCTAGCTAATCACAACAAAGTCTATAAACTCAAGAATTCTTTATACGAACTCAAACGGTCACCAAGAGCATGGTTTGACAACACCAAGGCTCTAAAAAGGGTTGGGTATGCTCAGTGCCAAACAGACCATACTATGTTTGTCAAACATTCACCTTCAGGAAAGAAAACAATACTCCTCGTGTATGTCGATGATATTATTCTATCTAGAGATCATGATGAAGAAATCTTGAAACTCAAAAGTTTTCTAGCTAAAGAATTTGAGATCAAAGATTTGGGCAATCTAAAATACTTCCTCGGCATGGAAATAGCTCGATCTAAGAGAGGAATTTTAGTTTCTCAATGAAAGTATGTACTGGATCTCTTGAAAGAGACCAGAATGCTTGGATGTAAACCAGCTCACACTCCTATGGACTCTACTATAAAATTGGGTAGCAAAGATAGTAGGACAAAGGGAGATATCAAAGACTAGTTGTGAAACTTATATATATATATATATATATATATATATCTCATACTAGAGCAGACATTAGCTTTGCTATAAGCATGGTAAGTCAATTCATGAACAACCTGTTGTTGACAAAGGGAGATATCAAAGTCTAGTTGTGAAACTTATACTAGACCAGGCATTAACTTTGCTGTAAGCATGGTAAGTCAATTCATGAACAACCCAACAGAAGAACATATGGATGCAGTATACAGAATTCTGAGGTATATATCTAAACCCTAAACACTCACTGATGCAGATTGGGCAGGTTCTGTACCTGATAAGCAATCAACCTCAGGTTATTGCACTTATGTTTGGGGTACTTTAGTTACTTGGAGAAGTAAAAAATAATCAGTGGTATCTCACAGCAACGCTGAAGCAGAATTCAGAGCCCATGCAAATGGTATTTGTGAGGGAATTTGATTGAAAAGAATGCTTGGTGAACTAGGAGTTCCTATCTCGGGATTTATGAAGGTGTTTTGTGACAATCAATCAGCAATCAGCATAGCTAAAATCAGTGCACCATGATAGAACAAAGCATGTGAAAATGGATCGACACTTTATCAAAGAGAAGATTGAAAACAACACGATATCACTTCTGTATATCCCGACCAGTCAGCAAACAGCAGGCATTCTGACAAAAGCTTTGCCACGGAAGACATTTAAAGATCTTATTTCCAAGCTAGGTTTACTCAACATCTACAACCAAGCTTGAGGGGGAGTGTGGAAATATGTGATATTGTGCCTGATTTCTTGAAATCAGTTGCTTAAATTTTGTTTGTCTAGTTTTCTAGAATAGAGTAATTTAATTTCCTCTTTTTTTAATATTACTGATTATTAACTTTTGCCTATATTTAGATTACAAGATTAGTAGGATATTTAGATTCTTGATTTGAGGAAATGATTTCCTCCATTCTCTATATAATTACCTTATACATACTATTAAAAATATAGAAAATTATTCATGATTTTCTACAAGTTCTTTGCATGACTTTCATTAGGAAAACATCTTTGTACCATCTAAAATGAGTCAAAGATGGACATTTAAGATTCTGTAAAAGTTCCCTATGTATATTTGTGTTTAAAACTCCTGGTCCAACAAAATAGTGTATAATTGCTTGTACTAAGGTATAATAAGATGGACATCTAAGAGGACTTATCTCAATTTTAAAGGAATTAAGGATTTAAGTTATTTGAGTTTTAGTGAGACAATTATTCCACAATCCTTTAAGGATGTCGGTAAATTTGTTAACTTTTATCTACAGATTTGATGATCAGCGTTATCATTCTGTTTACAAACTGAAGCATACATTATCATATGATGTATGGTTTAAAAATTTGATAATTTGTTTTCCCATCTACATTCCATTCATAGATGGTCTTTGCATGATAAGATTTCTGAGAATGAAGAAAATCTTCTTCATAAAGAATATCCTTTGGAGTAGGTCTAGGATAATAATATCTAGAAAGAGTTCTAGTAAGGGGTTTCTGAAATCAGAGATATATGTTACCTCCTTGGGTTTGAATGACATCTTCCAAAGATTTCCTAATGATGGGTCTGGTAGGTACATCATTAAGGATTTATCATTTCTGTGGAAAAGTAATTTCCTTCTAAAGTATCATTCTAGGGATATATATATATATATTATCACACTCTCCCACTTTTTTTGCCAAACACATCCTCAAAAAAAAAATTCCACTTTCTCTATTAAACTATAAAATTCTGATAGAACCATTTTTTGGATTACCAAGATGACTTTACAGCAAAAATGGGAGAAAAGATCCTTACTGATAAAAGTAATGTGCTTTATACATGATGAATGGACGCTTAAATATAAGGTGACTTTTTCCCCGTTTTCCCTTTTCTTTCAAATTCCTATGACAAACTCAATCTATTTAAATGTCAATTATTTCCCTAGTGTGTGTCCATATATATGTGTCTGTATATATATATATGTATGTATGTGTGTGTCTGTATATAGTCCCCACAACAGACAGAGAAATACTCAATAATTGAGAAAATGAATATAAACCTATGAAAAACAAGGGATGCATTAATAGATAAGAAGTAATATAAACATAATTAGCATAAGCTTAATACAAATAGATGAGTTTGCTATACATACTATAGGACGCGTGAAAACTGAGCAAACTGTGTTATCATGCATGCCCTGTAATTGCATGAATTTTCACCTTACTAAGAATATCCCACACCTGAAATAGTTGCACAAACATAGAATTCAATTGCATGAAAATCCTATTGTGTTATCATGCATGCCCTGTAAGTGCATGAATTTCCATCTTACTAAGAATATCCCACACCTAAAATAGTTGCACAAACATAGAATTCAGTTGCATGAAAATCCCATCAAAGTTTCAAACCTAGTACCTGAAAAAAGTGAGTTGTATTCTTCCTTAGAAATTTCATACCCGGCAGACAGAATCATGACCTCCAGTAAGCAAAACGTCAATACTAGAATGAAGGGACAGGCAATAAACACCACTGAGATGACAATGATAAGAACGGATAATCTGAACAGAATTGTACTAGTTTTTAACAGCTAAGTACCAACAGGCATAAAATAAATTTCTCAGAGAGAGAGAGAGGAGGGAGAAGGAGAGAGGATCTGACTTTATTCTGCTCAAGGTCCCAGCTTTTAAAATGTTTATCATCACCAGCATAAAACACATATGTATGTTTCCCGCTGACAGCAAGACCTGAAATTGACACCGGATACTAAACTCACTTCCATCCTTAATTAAAGAGAGTTTGGTAAATGGAAGTCATGCTATAAGAGCAATATCAAAAGGGACTGACCTCTAGTTTGTTCAACATGTCTTATCAATTAGACTCTTAGCCTCCCAATTTGTGCTGCAACAAAGTTTTCCTCGTGTTCCAAAAAAAGTCTTAGTAACTTTTTTTGGCATCCACATTTGTCAAACAAATCTTTTTCAATCCTTTTTTCTTTCCTTTTTATCTTTGTATCTTTTTATCTAATTTCTTCTTTTCTTTTTTATCTTTTTTCATTTTTTCTATCTTTATTTTTATTTTCTTTTTTTCTCTTTTTGCTATTTTTCTTTTTTTCTTTTCTTTTTTCGTTTTTCACTTTTCTTGTTTCCTTTTTTCCTTTTTTCATCTTTTCATCAAAAATGATACTTTTCTTATCAAACGCCACCCACATCTGAATATAACCAAAAAAAGAACCATGGTTAACTTATTAGTCCAAAAGAATTAAAAAACCACAAAAGAGAGTTTGATTAATGGAAATCAAATTTTTAAAGCAATATCAAGAGGGCTTACCTCTATTTTGTCTAATATATCCTGTCAATGTGAGTTTTAGCCACCCACTTGCCACATCCCAAATCTGAACCAAAAAATTGAAAGAGATATTAGGTGATTGTAAAATGGCTTACGACAAGGTGTAAGAAGAAGAAAGGCTGGGACTATTAATTTGTCCTTGAGTGAGAGTGTCTGTGTGTGAGAGAGAGACAGGGAGAGAGAAGGAAACAAGAACCATTTCGCATATGATTATCCCCAAATAAATGATGCTCAAAGAAGCATAAATAAGGATTAGATACACATTTTCCTCATCTAGCACTTTTTTTTTCGAAAAAATGTACTAGATGTAATTTGTAAAGACATTACCAAATAAGATCTAACTTGCGCAATCCATAT
>QANY01006856.1:36443-151502 GCA_003255025.1 Datisca glomerata | reverse complement strand
GAATCTATTTACCGTGATCGTATTCGGCCATTTTTGTGACCCCACCCCCGAAACCTGTCTTTTCCTGCCTTTTCCCCATATTTTAAGTTGGTTTTTTTGTCAAGGAAAACTACATTAATCATAAAAAAATGCCTATAATCTTCACCACGTTAAGGGGAGAAGGACGATTAGCTACACAATCAGCATATTCTAATGAGCCCAACCTAGCTAAATTATGTGCTACACTATTGTTTGATCTAGGAACATACACAAAATTTACTTTGACAAAACTATTTCTAACAAAAAGGAATATCATGAATCAGAGATTCTAGCTCTCTATTATTGCTGCATGAAGCATTTAGTATATTACTTAATTTCAAAGCATCTGAACAAACCATGAGATTTAGTATGTTCCATTATCGACATTCCTCCATAGCCCACAAAACTGCCTTTTCCTCCTCTACCATTACTGTATTGTTTGGATTAACCAAATACTAGCCCAGACCTCCATTGTTAGTGGTTGGATTCCATGCAGCGTCAGTATAATTCTCCAATTAAAGTAAGCAATCTTGCCTATGTTGCTGGTAACTGGACAAGGGTGAGAATTTTCCAGCTCTGTTTCTTGGTTACCATTTTGAGTTGTTTCAGTTCATCTTAAACCTATCTCTACAGCATCTGCTTGCATCCTCTTTATCACATCAAAAGGGTTTGCTTCTTTATCATTAAAAACCAAGCCATTCCTTGTTTGCCAGGTTTTTTATAGCCCAATAACTATCTATTTCAAACCAAAATCTCTTTCAAAGTTAGGTAGATTGGTTATCAAACATTGTAAAATTTCTTGAACATCATTACCCAGAATATCCATACGTTTTTAAATTGAGAGGGGATGCAAACCAAATAGCTTGCAAAAATCTACATTTGAAAAAATACATGTATACTACATTCTAATTCTTCCAGGCAAAAAGGATAAATAGGAAGCAAATGCATCCCTCTGTTTATCAGATTACCTCTCACAGCTATATAATTATTCAACACTTTCCACATAAATGATTTGAGCTTAAGAATAATTTTAAGTTTCCACAAACTTGCCCAAGAAAGCTTGGAGTTGCTGTCATTAGTAGTCGCACCTTCTGGATCTCTCCCCAAAATGCCATTCCTTTTTAAATCACAGGCTAGATGATAGCCAGATCTAAGGGAGTAACGTCCTGACCTGGAAAAAAACCACATTAGATTATCCTCCCTTCCATATATGCTAACATAAATATTAAGGATTAAATTGCAGTCAACTGCTTCAAAATTGGCATATATCTTACTATAATCTCATCCTTCTCCATTAGGGAGAAAGAGCTCTTTAAGAACTGATAAGTTATCCTTACGAGCCGATAAGACCTTGAATGAAAAAGGCCGAGGAAGCCAAGGGTCCTCTCATATTTGAATCGATTGTTCATTGCCTATGCACCAATATAAGCCATGTGATAAGATTTTTCTACCTTCCAACAAACTTCTCCAGCCCCAGGATGGCTTATATCCCAACTTGGCATCCATAAAATTATTGTTTCAGAAATATTTACTCTTTAAAAAACATGAAATGAGGGGAGCATATCTTGTTAAAATACGCCACCCTCATTTAGCCAACATAGCTAAATTAAAAAGGGATAACTGTCTAAAACCCAACCCTTCTTTCCATTTTGGCTGAGCCAATTTTTCCCATGTGCACCAACGAATTCTTTTCTTCTGAGCGGAATTACTCCACCAATAATCAGCTATGTGTTTACATATATTTTGACATAATGTTAAAGGAAGCTTAAAGCATGTTATAGCATAATTGAGAATGGCCAACACTATCGATTTAATAAGAATCTCTTTACCTGCTGGAGAAAGGTATCTTTTTGACAAACCAGTTAACATTTTCATGGTTTTATCCATGATATCCTTAAATATTTCTTTTTTACTTAGACTGAAATAAAAAATGATACCTAAGTATTTACCAATGGTTGAGCTTCCTTTAATGCCTATATTATTAGAAAGGCAGCTTCTAACATCAACTAGAGTATTAGAGCTAAAAAAATTAGAGAACTTTTATCAAAATTAATTTCTTGGCCAGAAGCTACACAATAGATAGACAATAAGAGAGCTACCTCAGTAAATTCCTTCGTGTTGGCTCTACAAAAAAAACAGCGCATCATCAACAAAGAAAAGGTGTGTTATTGCTAATCCGTCCTTTGAAGCATGAAAGCCACTAATAAGTCTCTTCTCTTCAGTTGTAGAAAACAAATAAGAAAGAACTTCAACACATATGACAAATAGATTTGGTGAAAGGGGATCACCCTGTCGTATACCTCGTCTAGACCGAATAATGTCACATATTTCCCCATTTATAACAATTTTGTAAGTTATTGATGAAATACACATATAAATCCATTGGCATCATTTTTTTGGGAAACCAAATCTACGCAATGTCTCAATGATAAATTGTCATTTGATTTGGTCATAGGCCTTAGACTTGTCTACTTTGATAGCTACTTCACATTTCTTTCCTTTGGCCCAGGTTCTAAGTGTATGAAGTATTTCATGTGTTATCATTATATTATCAGCTATAAGCCTACCAGACACAAACACACTCTGAAACGGCCCAATTTTCTTACTCATAATCATTTTATTTCTATTGGCCACACCTTCGAAATGACTTTGTATAAGACATTGCATAAACTAATTGGTCTCAATTGGGACATTGTTTTAGGATTATAGTTCTTAGGGATTAAGACTATATGAGTAAAATTAATATCCCTAGGAAATGTACCTGTAGAAAAGAACCGAGAGACTAGTTCTATTACCTCAGCTTTGACAAGGTCTCAACATTGCTGATAAAAGGCAGTAGGGAAACCATCCGGTCTTAGAGACTTTAATGAAACTAAATCAAATACAGCTTTCTTAATCTCCTCTTTGGTGACTGGATTGATCAGAAGCTCTTATCATCATCATTGAGTCTTTCATTCAATCCATTTAGAGTCATTGATATTTGATCCAAACTCGGATTTGATGGAGAAAAAAACTTTCTGAAATACTCCTCTGCTATTTTCCTCATCACCTTTCTTCCCGATTTCCAATTGCTAGCGTCATCTTCCAGTCGCATCATACGATTGATCCTTCTTCAGTTGCATACCCTTGCATGAAGGAATTTATGTTTCGATCTCCTAGAGCTAACCAATCCGCCCGGGCCCGATCACGCCAATATTTATCTTCTTCCTTTGTAGCTTTTTGAAGATGAATTTTTAACTCCTTAATTCTATCCAAATCAGCCCCAGAATTACTGTACAACATGTCCAATTATTTTTTGTAGATCTATCATTAGCTTTTTGGAGTTTTCCAGAGGGGTTTGGTGTCTCCAATGCACTAAACAAGACCTTATTGAATTTAATTTCGAATTCAAAGATAAATCTGAGGATTGTTTCTCACCTTTCCAATGAGATTGAATAATATCCTAACATCCGTCTATGTCTAGCCAACGTCGATCAAATAAAAAGAAGTCTTTGGTCTCTTGAATTCCTCATTTGTAACCGATAAGAGGGTCACATGATCCGATCCAGGGCTGGGCAAGTGATATAGTCGAGCTGTTTGATAGTTAAATAGCCAATCGACTGATACAAGACAGCTATTGGTTCTCTCCCTAATGAGTTCGCTACCAGGTCTTCTATTACTCCAAGTATAAAGCGTTCCAACATATCCCAAATCAATTAAGTTTTCTTCCCTTATAAGCTTTGAGCTTCGAGATTGTCATCCAGCTTTCTCATGAGAGAAGAGCGAGTCATTGAAATCGCCTATAACAACACATTGATCTCCATATCTTCTCATACAGCCCCCTAGTGCCTTGAATTGATCTTTACGAATTCCATCTGGTGTGCTTGCATATATAGCAAATATCCGCTGATGACCGTGTTTGCTGTCATCTGCTATTCTAACTTCAATGAAAAATTCGCTATACTTAATCAATTCTACCAAATCATAATTTCTAAAAAACACGGCCATACCACCGCTAAGACCTTTCGGGTCTATAGTAATGCATCCAGAGGCATTCAACATATATTTTAATTGTTGAACTCTATAAGCCTTATTTTTTGTCTCGAACAGGAATATCAGATATGGGAAGTGGGCAAGATTAGGCCCTCGAAGCGAGGGAATAGTTAGGGGGCTCCTCACACCCTAACAATTCCATGCCAAAACCTTCATGGCTCATATGGGAGCCTGTTCGGGCCGGCTGCCTCCACCCTTTGTTCGCCAAAGTATAGCTCAACATTTGTTCTAAATTTCTTTGCTCCTACTCATACCTTCATATACATTTGCTGGATTACATCCTTTGGTCCTAGGTTGTCCCTTTTCGTTTGAAGCTAGTTGGTTGGTCTGCAATTGTGTAGGGCTCTAAAAATTCTTTGGTTAACCTTGCCAGATCCTTCTAATTGGACCTTTTTTATTTTTAGTATTGGAAAGGCCCACTTCTTTGTTGGAGCTTCCTAAACCCATAATAGAATTATCTTCCTTAGGCCTAATAATGAACTTCGTTGGAAGTCCAGTTGGAAGTCCATTTTCTATTACTTTACTTGTTTGGATTTCACTAGAAAAGATGGGGGATAGAATTGTATTTTGCACTGGGTTTTTTCCTTTTACCTGAGTCCAGCTATACCCCTCCTTTTCTCCAAAAAATCTGCCAGCATCATCATTTCATTAGGCTCATTTATCTTTTTATAGGTCTTGCACACTTCTGCTTGAAACATCTCTAACACAAACGGGGGCATAACAACAACATTCATCATGATTGTCGGTGGTATTCCTCCGGACATCTTCTCCAAAGCCATTTCATCATGCATGGAAGCTGTAATTCCTTCCAGATTACCCTATTTAGAACTGGGTATTTCACTAGAAACCAAGTTTATGTTTGGTTTAGAAAGTTGGATGATATTCGCTTCCAAATCGTAATATAACTTATCACATCTATGTCATAATCAATTTTCTATATAAAAATATATATTTTTATACTTTATACAAATAATTATTTTTTGTTTCATACGTATAAGACAAAAAATTATATATCTTATATATAATGACAGTTGTATATTACAAATACTTCAAGACTTCAAAATATCTTAAGATGAATCTCAAATACTTCAAGACTGATCTAAAAGATTTAAAACTCATCTTGATGCCTTAAAGCTATCTTCAAAATGCCTTTAACATGCCTTTAAGTTCCATCTTTTCTATTATGATATATATCACATGTATTTTCAGTTGATGGTTCTTTCAACCTTAATACCAACAAATATAGAGGAAAAATAATCTATTGGTGGAAATCATTTATGAAAGTGGAAGATGTGGACGAGAGGAAGTAAAAGGAGAAGAAAAAAAGATGAATTTTGAGAAGATGAAAATGATGATTTGAGGAGGTTCTAAGATATGGGGAGGAAAATCTTTCTTCCGACAGTAAGTCAGAGAAGTGTTTTCTAAGAATGATGATATTTGGATAACGAACAAATCAAGTGAGATGGAAAATAATTTCCCAAATACGTTTTCTGGTGGAGCAATTAGTGACATCTCATATGGATTATTACTTTTTTCGTGCTTGCACTTCTGTCGAGAATGAAAAGTTTGAAGAACGTATTGGGAATGAGAGTAAAATGAAAGAGAGTCTCGAGAAAGATGAAGAAAAACTACAAGAGATATAGGAAAAGAGGATAGCGGGGAAGAAAAAGAGATAGAGAAAGAGAAAGATGAAGAGAGAGAGAGAGAAGATGAGAGAGAGAAAGTGGAAGAGATAGAGGAAAATATGGAGGAAGATAAAGAGGAACATAAATAGGAGGATAAGAGAATTGAAGAAGAGACAAAGGAGAAAGAAATTGACGAGAAAGATGAGCCATGGATGAGGAAAGAATTGAAGAGAAAGGATAGGACACAAGAATTGAAGAAAAAGAGAAACCGAAAGAGGACGACAATAATGGAAGAAGAAAAAAGAGGAGAAAGAGGACGATAAAAATGGAAGAAAAAGAATAAGAGAAAGAGAAGTAGATAGAGGAGGAGGAGGAGGCCAAATGAATTGAGGACAAAGAGGAAGAGAAAGAAAAGGACAGGGAGAAGGCGGATAAGAAATTGAGGACAAAGAAGAGGATGGAAAAAAAATAAAAAGAAGATACAAATGAGGACATGGAGGTGGATATAACAGATATCGAAAAAATAGTTGATTCTATAATATCTTGACCTCATCAAACTATTAGAGATTATGATCAAGGGGTGGGGGAGCTTTTCCTGATGTTTTATAGAACCTTAATGAAAGAGAAGGCAACCAAAGAGAAGTCGTCTCTTAGAGTCACCTAGTTGGATAACGATGGAAAGAAGAAAATAGAAAGTAGACTTGTCGTTAGAGGATGAACCCTATTTTGATGCCTGGTACAAGCCACTTAAGGAAAAATAAGTTTTGTAATGATTTTCTTAGTTTATTGGATTCTTACCATAATATGATTTGTATTGAATTCATTACTTTCTACAAGAACCATAAAGTTGATATCAAAATTTGTGTGGGTGATTTTTCATGGTTTCAAAAGTAAAGTCCCATGAAAGAATTCTCCCTTACAGTCAATCGCACGAAGAAGAAGAAGGTTATCGGAACTTTTGGGTTGAGTTGTGCAAAGTAATGGTTGTTTTGAGAGTAAGGTTCACTAACGGTTCATAGGTGGAAAGTTATATTTGACAGTAAATGATAAGTTGAAGATTCTAAATGATGAAAATAATAGTTAAGGATTATAAATGATAGCAACTCGATAGTTCAAGTACCAATTTGAAGTATTCCCAAAGAATAACTACGAAATTTGAATTTCTCATAATGTTTAAGGATACTATTGTTTTAGCAAAAAATGACCACAGTATAAGTGTGCGGGTCCTCGTGACCGAGGCAATTTGTTAGAGTGACGTTATACAAGTTCTTTCCTTTTTATGGCGGACGTACTCTTCCTCCCGCTTAAAGCTCCTCACGGCCTCAACGTCTATAAACTACAGACAAGGAACCCTAAAGGTGAGGAACGGGAGTGGTTGCCTCGCCTAAGGGCCTCTGATCCTAAGTAAGTCCTTTGTCGATACTTTGGCATAGTTTTTGTAGGGGAGAGAAGACATACCTTTCTTGTCGAGTATGAGAGTATTTATACCTGAGTCCTCAGGGGTAGGAAGAAACTTGTCGAAGAAGCCTCTTGAAGGTATGCTGGAGAAGCTTCGTGAGACACAAAGCTTGCCCAGACTTTCCTTGATTGGACATGGGCATTAATAGTTGATGTGCTTCTAAGGTGCATTTCAGAGATTGATTGACGTTCTACCATGGCGATTGGAGCTGTTGGGAACTAATTTCGGCTGATGATGATGACTTTATGCTCGAGTTTAATAGGGCTCTCCTTGTAGACTCTTAACTATTTTCTCATATGCTTGGATTTGGTCGGTCCCATTCCTTTCCTGAGTTCAGGAGTTCCCCAATTTAGCATGACATGTGTTGTTGTGTAATTGGTGGTGGAAACACCCATAAAAGTTGCCCCTAGTCAAGGACTTGAATGACATATGATACTTGGGTTTGAAGACTTCACCATCCAAACTTCATGTCCGAGCTACCTGGGTGTGCTAGACGTCACCTTCCTTGAGCATCTCACTCTTGTGCCCTAAGCTTTATTCATCAAGGGAAGCCATTCTGAACGACATTAATTATCTTAGCGCTTGCACTTGCACTGTTTCACCTTTTTCCATGCTTGGGAGTGGGAGCCTTAGAAGCGTGTGGGTGCGCGTAGGGGAGGGTGAGGGTTACTGTTCAACAGATCTTGGGGGAGGGTGAGGGTTACTGTTCAACGGATCTTGATCCCTTGATATGCCGCGTCATATTGTCATTTAGGTCTTCCAAAATCTTCTCATTACAGTATTACCCCAAACAATTTCCATTATGGCCCCCTTTTTATGCCTATCAAATGAGCGGCTTCCCCCTTTAAGGCCTATAAATGGGCAATCTTCCTTCTCTCTTCTCTCATCCTTGCATTCTTGCAGATTTGAAATCCTTTTTCATCTTCGCCTTCCTAACCCCTTTGGGAGAATAATAATCTTCCCCCTTCTTGGGTCTTCATCCGTTTTGGAGGTTCTTCTTTTGGATCCTCCTTTTTCATGACTATCACTTCCCTCTTAAATGTCGTGCCTCGAAGTCGTCGGTGTTTTATTTACGGTGATTTTCCTATCGTCAATAAGCCAGTTCGATGAATTCTCTGCTCGTATTGGCTACATACCTCGGTCGGTAGACACTCTTCCCTTAACAAAGGCCTGTAATCTGGTTAGTAGCCTTGCCCTTCGCTTCACAATAAAGCACATTGACCGACCATAACCTTTCTCCCTCCTCCCATGCTGCCATCCCTTTTGATCTTTCATCAACTTATTCCACTGACTGTTGGAGTGGGTTGATGCACCGGAGGTAGGCCAAGCATCGCCTTTGCAATTGCGTCCTCTAAGAACATTCCAAACCTAAAGATGAGGTTTCCTCATTTGTCCTTAAATGGGAGAGATTGAGTCTCCAAGATCAGTGCAACCGGAGTCCTTGAGACCTCGAACGAGTTTAAGGAAGCAATTGATATCCTACCCTGGAGGAGGGGATTGTTTTCCTTTTTCCCGAAGAGGGGCTTTTGACTTACGCTAGGGGACCACCCCCTTAATCGTGGAGGCATTTGTATCTTTACTTGTACTTGTAGTCCTCTATTTATTAATAAAAATAAAATTTACTTCTGGCTCTTTTATTCATTTTTGCTTCTACCTATTTTCCATCACAAGTATGCCTTGCGTAGATGTTCTCTTTTTGGTAGTCGATCTTTAATCTAGTCTAAATGAGGCCGTAATCCTGATCCATGTGGTTATTTTTGAGTTATTATGCTAAGCGTTGTATCTTTACTTTTTATTGAACCATGCCGCGGGATTATTTATGACCCTGAGCTGGAGTGGGCCTTTAAGGGCCTAGATCCTTTTTTGGTGGACTTGATTTAGTCCATTGGGTTTCTCCCTCTATAGGTCGGGGGTCTTAAAGACCTGTCATGACCTTTAAGAATCCTTTTGTGCTCTTATTTGGGAGGCCTGGTCTGGTGAACCTTCCGCTCGCATTGGGGCATTTGCCCTTTGACATTTTGTTGAGCATGCCCTCTACTATTCGAGTATTGTCTTGATCTGGTGATTTAAAAAGCAAACTTAATTCCTTTGGTTTTGGCCAGAAGACCTTTCCTTCGTCATCCAGGCGCTCTTGCTCTGAATAAATGCTTCAGCTGAAGATCTCGTCAGAGGGTCTTATCCTTGTCTTTTGAGCTATAGTGCACGGCAGATATCTTTTCTTGATGTCTAGCCAGGCGTGTCTACTCTTGCTAGACAATTGATCGTATCTGCAAGCATGAGGGCTCGGTAGATATCGCTCGTTGATATATAGCCAAGCGTGCCTGCTCTGGCTAGATCATTGGTCTCGCCTGCAAGCATGAGTGTTCAGCAGACATCATTTGTCGATTTCTAGCTAGGAGTTCCTATATGGCTAGATCCTTGATCCCATCTGCGAGCATGAACGCTCAACAGACATCACTTGTCGATATCTAGTCAGGCATGCTTGCTCTAGCTAGATCCTTGGTCACGTATGAACATGAGTGCTCGGCAGACACCCTTTGCCGATATCTAGCCAGGCGTGTCTGCTCTAACTAGAACTTTGATCCCATCTGTGAGCATGGATGCTCGATAAACATCACTTACCGATTATCTAGCCAGGCGTGTTTGCTCTTACTGGGTCATTGATCCCGTCTGTGAGCATGAGTGCTCGACAAACATCACTTGTCGATATCTAGCTAGGCATGTCTGCTCTGGCTAGATCCTTGATCCCGTCCTGCGAGCATGAGTGCTTGGCAGATATGTCTTGTCGATTATCTAGCCAAGCGTGTCTCTTTTGCTAGATCTTTGATCCCATCTACGAGCATGAGTGCTTGATAGACATCACTTATCGGTATCTAGGCTAGCTTGTATTGGAATTGTATCCATAAAGTAGCATGTAATAACTATTTATGAGTATTTAGTTATTTCTCTGACATTTATGTATTACTGAATTTTATGAATAAATGAAAGTTTTCCTTTAATTAAAGTGTGTTTATAATTTATTTAAATCCTAGAACTATTATCAACGTAAGAAGAGTAAAGGCATCAGTCAAACTCTTCCAGAATAGTTCAGAATGTTATTCGCAGTCTTAAGATCGACTAGGCAATCGAGTCTGATTACGACTGTTAGGTTGAACCAATGCCCATCTTAAGGCATGAGAGTGGAGACTTTAACGGTTAACCTAGACATATTATGTAACCTGTTGAATAAAATAGTAACAAATTAGTTTAGAGCAAAGCTATTTATCTAGTGCTAAATCTAATTATTACACCTTAAGGGTATTTTCATAATTACTTTAATCCTGAGATGAATATAAATCTTTACCAAGTTACTCGTGATCTTTAATACACCAAATGAGTGATTTTGAATTGTCAGACAATACCTCAGCTTTTGGGATCGTGATTCAACTATGTTGTAGTTGCGTGATTCACGGATATGGAATTCGTGGCAAGAATGCAATAACAACAATATCACCTTATGTTTTATTAATGGGTGTGTGAATAAATAAACCGGGCCTGGTACTCGATGGCATTAGTCATTGAATAAGACATTGTAAATTGTATGAGACACTTCACTGATATGTCTTTCTTATTCACAGTCAATAAAGGAGTTGAGAAAATAATAACTAGAGGGGTAAAATGGTAATTTTATATCCATCTATTGTTACTGATATCCACGAATGGTAACATCGTAAAATATTATGTAGACCGTGAAATAAAGATGTTTATTTGTAGCAACAAAAAATGTAGCGCGCATGAATCGAGAGTTGATTCGGCATTGAACCTATAGTGGAATCGTACGATGTCGAGATTAAATAGGTCGAGAATTTATGTAGATAAATTAGTCAGATATGTAAATCTCATAGTTTTATTCATGTGTGTCTATTTGGTCTCGAGAGTAGCTCATAAGGACATAAATGAGAAACAACATCAGTTGAACCAAAAGCGTATTTTGGACCAAGATACACTTCCCAGGCCCATATGTGATGGGTGTCATCACTAAATTAGTGAAGAGCATAATTCATGTTCAAATTAATTAATTTTTTATTTTCTAATTATTAGATAATTTGTGAATAAAAGAAATTAATTAATTAATTGATAGAGATCAATTTTATTTATCAATTTGAATTGATGAATTTGGTCATAATATTGGTAAGAGAGATGTAAAAATTACATATAGCAATGTAGGAAGATGGTGAATTTCGACAATTTACAATATAAGGGTATATGTGTAAATTCAATCATTATTATGTAAGGGATTGCAATAAAGTTGCATTCCTAACCTAAACTTAAACTAATCACGGTGGGTGATTATTCAGAGCAAAAAAAATGTTTTTTCTCTCCCCCTCCCTTGTTGCCGCCGAGATCATAGTGAGGAAGAAGAAAATTGTTTCTTCTTCTTCAGGTATTTAGAGAGCCTACACTCTATTCCCGACAATATCCTTGTGATACATATTTCTGAATTCTACGAGTGATTGTTGGTGTGAAGATCGATTGAAGTTCTGCAAATCTCAAGAACGAGGAATGCGAGACAATAAATTGGATGCCGCCAATTCTAAAATTCTCCATTACAAGAAGAGGTAAAAATTGTTTTTATTTCTTCTCGATACATTTATCTAAATATGTATAATCGTTGTATGGTTTTATACTTGATATGATTAAATATTTGTTTTGAATTTTTTTTATTCCACCCACGAACTATTCGTGGTTCATTAATTTTCTTCAATTTTTAAATCTCGATCCAACAATTGATATTAGAGCCAAATTCTAGATTATACATATTTAGTGATTAAACGTATGTATGGATAGATATTGTGATATTGACATATATTTTTGTATAGTAGATTCAAAGCATGTTTGAGTGTGTTTTATGAATGGATCTCGATCGATTGGATCTAGTTGTTTTTTTTTTCAATTTTAGAATTTTTGTACGCCCGAAATTAAGGCATATGATTTGATGTTATTCAATTTTTTAAAATTTGTATCTTTAAATTCAATGTCAATCCATCGTCGCGAGAAAAGTCATCGTTCGTCACCGCCATCATCACCGTTCGCCACGCCATCGCCTGTTACCCACACCCCGCTGCTTGTCATCTCGCTCGCCTTCATAGTTTTCCTAATTATGGTTTAGGAAACCTTGGGGTTTTGAAAGCTTTTGGGTTTAGGAAACCTTGAGATTTTAGAAACTTTTAGGTTCAGGAAATCTTGGGATTTTGAAAACTTTTGGGTTTAGGAAATCTTAGGGTTTTAGAAATCCTAGTGTCCAAGACCATGTTGTGCCTTGGGCTGGCATGGACCCACCACACTGAGGCGTTAGACTGAGTAAATGTTGCTTGGCCCAAATAATACGCAATGATTTGGAATTTGATTCCATGACCAATCCAGTCCATAAAAAATATTTTTATTTAATTTGGTAATTTTTTAACATTAATTAATTAGAATTTATTTTATAAATTATTTTTAAAATAAATCAATTGATTAATTTACTTGGTAATTTATTTATCAAAGTAAAATTGTTGGAAAATTAAATTCTAAATTGAAATTTGAATTTTGAAAATGAGACTGGACCCTAGTAAATAGTTACTAAGAGGTGAGACTTCCTGAAGGAGAATGAGACAATTATAAACATCATGAAGACTAGTAGTTAAATTATTGTAATTTATTTATTATTTTTTTATGTGTAGTAATTAGAAATCAGCCATAGAGAGGTTAATTTTGAATTTATGGTTTATTATTAATCTCGTATCATTCTTTAACATGACATATAAAAATAGAGATATGCCAATATCAAAATGTCATGTAACATGTACATTTATCATTGTAGTTAAAATTTATAATGAGTTATAATTTAAATACAATGCGAATCTTATAAAAGTGGTCATTTTTAAATTGTGATTTAAATTTTATAAAACTTTATAATTTTCAAAACTTTTGTTTTTCAAATTTATAAAGAGTTATATTTTTTTGAAAAAACAAAGAAAATTTCATTTTTCCAAAAACTAAGTGGGAGGGTCGTTTACGTTGAAACGTTCTTAAGGTCCCCAACGCAAACTTGGTTGTGGCACGAGGAATGGTTTAGAGTCGCCCCAGTGGTCATTTCTTTAGTGCGAGAAACTTAGGATTTGTATCGCTTTGAGTCATTGAGTTGTTTGAGAGGCTAAAACCTGTAAAGGAAGTGGTGAGGCAGGACCATTCCTAGTCGAACTGTTAGTTCATAGCAACCTTTAAAGTCGATGCGTTGGTATAAACCTTTATACCGAATCACATTGAAATCTCTCATTGGAGCTAGTCAATAGGGCCAATATGACCAAAACCATTGGTGATTGGTTAAGCTAGATGTAGTGGCATCTTGAGATGCGTTAACCAAATGAGAATAGTCTCGATGCGATAGGAGGTAGCTTAGATATTGTACTTAGATGAGACAAGCTATCGTTATTGATCATAACATCATGAAATAAATATTTTTTATTGGACTTTTTAATATTTAAGTATTTGCATGATGCATCATACTTTTTTAACTGATTAAGTAATTATTTACACTACTTTATTTTCCCTTTTCAATAATCATGTCATTATCCCCATCTCAATAATCTTAAATACGAACAAACTTATTGGTGAAAATTACTTGGATTGGAAACATAATCTTGATACCGTATTGACAGTAGAAAAGCACAAGTTCGTGCTCGCCACCCCTTGTCCCCCCGAGCTTATTGTTGAATCGACTCAAGAGGAAAATGATACTTATGCTTCTTGGCTGCATTCTAATGAGATTTCCATGCGTTACATCTTGGCATATGTTAGCTATGTGTTGCAACAACAACATCAGATTATGAAAACCGCTGTTGATATGATGTTGAACATCATTGAAATATTTGGGGATCAAAGTTGTCAAACCAAACAGGCTGCTATGTGAAACTTAATGAACTGCCGGATGAAATCTGGAACTCCTGTCAAAGAACACATGATGTTGATCATAAGTTATCTGAATGAGATGGAGATCATGAGTGTTGAGGTAGATGGCGATACTAAAGTTGATATGATCATTGAGACTCTGCCAGACACTTTTGAGAATTTTAAACTTAATTATTCGATGAATAAGTTGAGGTACTCGCTTCTGGAGCTTATAAAGGAGTTGCAAGTTGCTGAGACCATGTTTCTGAAGGGCAAGAGGAAGAGTGGAGAGGAAAACTTTACTAAAAGTAAGTCTTCCACCTCTGGCGCCAAAAAGAAATACAAGTGAGATCCGAAGAAAGCTAAGAAGCAAAACTTGAAAGCTATGAAAGGCAAGGGCACTGCAAAAGTGGACAAGTCAAAAGACAAGTGTCATCATTGTAGAGTCACTAGCCATTGGAAATGCACTACTCGGATTATCTCAAGGAGTTAAAATCCAAAGGTACATTACTTGTTATTGAGGCATGTTATGTGGCTGACTCTAATTTTTCATGGATTGTAGACTCTACATCCACTAACCATATTTGTTGTTCCCTGCAGGGGTTCAGAGAAATTAGAAGGCATGACAAGGGCGAGTTCAACTTCCGTTGGGGGAATGGATCACTAGTATCGACTGTAACAGTTGGAACTATCAAATTGTCATATGATAACAATTTTTTGGTTTTACGAGATGTTGATTATATTCCAGTTTTTTGAAAACAACATTATTTCAGTAGCTAGTTTAATTAAACAAGGATTCACTATGAATTTTATTAATAAAGATATTGATGTTTTTAGATATGATTGCTTAATTACTATTGTACGGTTGAAAATAACTTATTCTATGTAAAACCAAAAGTTTCAATGATATGTGACACTGAAGTAAATACCGATTTACAAAGGGATAGTAAAAGGTTGAAGTCTGACTCAATCGATCTAACCTACTTATGACACTTGTGTCTTGGTCCCACTAGCTTAGAAAGGATTAAAAGACTTATAAATGATGGTCCATTGCAAACTTTAAGTGTGGGATCACTACCCACATGTGAATCCTGCATAGAAGGTAAAATGACTAAGAGATCCTTTTCAGTAAAGGGTGAAAGGGCCACTCAATGCTCGAACTCATACATAGTGATGTATGTGGGCCATTGAATATCCAAGTAAGATGAGGTCATGAATATTTTATAACCTTCATAGATGGCTACTCACGTTTTGGACATGTTTATCTAATGCGCCAAAAGTTTGAAACCTTTATAAAGTTCAAAGAGTACAAGGCTATGGTTGAGAAGCAATTAGAGAAATAAATCAAAATGCTACGATCCGATCATGGTGGAGATTACTTGCTAGGAGAGTTCGAAGACTTTCTTAAGGAAGTTTCTTAGCTTATGACACTTGGCACTCCAGAACAAAATGATGTGTTAGAGAGAAGGAATCGAACTCCGATGGATATAATTAAATCCATGATGACTTACTCATCCCTCCAAGATTCATTCTGGGGACATGTCTTGGAAATAACGGCATATATTCTGAACCGAGTTCCGTCAAAGATGGTGCCTAATACAATATATGAAAGATGGAGTGGACGAAAGTTTTCCGTAAGCCACCTTAGGACATGGGGATGCCTGACACATGTACTGGGATCAAAGACAGGTAAGTTGGTCAGTTGATCAGAATTATGCATTTTTGTAGGATATTCTAAGGGAACGAAATGATACATCTTTTATAGTCCAACCAACAAGAAAACATTCGTGAGCACGAATGCACATTTTCTTGAAGAAGATTATATAAGAAGTGTGAAGTAAAAAAGTACACTTTTGCTAGAGGAATTATTGAGTGGGAGGACACCAACTCCGCAATTAGGAACTGTTCTTGATTTAATAATGGAAGAACCACAGCAGGAACCAGAGCCTATGAAGCCTCAATGTAGTGTGAGGGTTGTGAGATAATCTGACAACAGTCTCAGATAAAGATCCTGATGAACCTGTTTCCTACTCCCAGGCCACGGCTGGTTCTGAAGCAAACCTATGGCAAGAAGCAATGAAAATTGAGATACAATCGATGTACTCGAATGGAGTCTGAAAACTTGTAAATCCTCCTAAAGGGGTAAAACCTCTAGGGTGTAAATGAGTTTATAAGAAAAAGAGAGGCCCGGATGGGAATGTGGAGACATTCAAAGCTAGGCTAATAGCCAATGGTTACACCAAAAAGGAAGGAATTGATTACGAGGATTCCTTCTCGTCGGTGGCCATGCTTAAGTCCATCTAAATTCTCCTGTCCATTACTGCTACCCCTCGATTATGCAATCCGGCAGGTGGACGTCAATACTGCATTTCTGAATGACAATCTTGGAGAGCGCAATATGGCTCAACTAAACGAGTTCATGGAGAAGGGCTAAGAGTGCAAGGTTTACGAACTGTTCAAGTCCATTTATGGACTTAAGTAAGCGTTCCGGTCATGGAATATCAGATTCGATGAAACTGTCAAGAACTTTACTTTTTAAAAAGTTAGTGGACGAATCCTCTATGTATAAGATGATACACGAAGTGAAGGTGTTTTATCTAGTCTTATACGTGGACGATATTCTATTCATTGAGAATGATGTAGGAAAATTATCCGATGTCAAGATTTGGCTTGCAAAGTAATTTGATATGAAGGATCTTGGAGAAGCTGTCTTTGTCTTAGGTATTCACGTTTTTCTAGATATAAAGAACAGACAATTAGCACTATCTCAAATATCTTATATTGATAAGGTGATGGATCGGTTCAGTATGCAAGACTTCAAGAAGTGATATCTTTCATTTAGGCATGGAGTCGGCCTCTCCAAGGAGCAGACTCCTAAGACTCCTCAAGAAGAGGAAGACATGAGAAAGATTTTCTATGTCTCAGCCGCAGGAAGTCTCATGTATGTGATACTTTGCACTAGTCCATATATTTACTACGCTGTGGGTATGGTGAGTCGTTTCAGATCTAGTCTTAGACTCAAGCATTGAAATGTTGTCAAGCATATCCTCAAGTATCTCAAGAGAACGAGGAACTACATGCTTGTGTATTCAGGTACTGACTTGAATATGGTGGGTTATACTGACCCTGATTTTGAAGCAGACAAGGATTATAGGCGATCCACTTCAGGATCAATGTTCATTCTGAATGGTGGAGCAGTAGTATGGAGACGTATCAAGCAATCTTGCATTGGTGATTCTACCATGGAAGCTGAGTATGTGGTGGCTTGTGAAGCTCCAATGGAGACTATCTGGCTTCAAAAGGTCCTGAAGACTCTGGAAGTCGTTCTAGATGCTAACAAGCCCATGTCACTTTATTGGGTTATAGAAAACTCAAAGAAACCGAGGAGCCATAAAAGATCCAAACATATAGAGTGGAAGTATCATCTCATCTGAGAGATTGTTAAGCGTGAAGATGTTGTAGTAATACACATATCGACGGTCAATAACCTGGCAGATCCATTCACGAAGATTTTAAGCAATAAAGTCTTTGATGAACATCTGGAGGGCGTGAAAATACGAGATTGTACACGCGTACTTTAGTCCAAGTGGGAGTTTGTTAGAATTATGTCCATTAAGTATGACGTAATAACTATTTATGAGTATTCAGTTAATTCTCTGACATTTTTGTATTACTGAATTTTATGAATAAATGAAAGTTTTCCTTTAATTAAAGTGTGTTTATAATTTACTTAAGTCCTGGAACTATTATTAATGTAAGAAGAGTAAAGACAAGGGGATCTTCTAGACAAATTTTTCTGAAATAGTTCATAATGTTATTTGCAGTCTTAGGATGGACTAGGCAATCGAGTCTGATTACGACTGTGAGATTGAACCAAATGATGCTGGTCTTGAGGCATGAGAGTGGAGTCCAATGGTTGACCTAGACATGTTATGAAACATGTTGAATAAACCAGTAACAAAATAGTTTAGAGCAAAATCGTTTATCTATCCCTCAATCTAATTGTTACACTTTAAAGGTATTTTCATAATTACCTTAATCCTAAGGTGAATACGAAACTTGACCTAGCTACTTACAATCCTTGATACGCCAAATGAGTGAGTTCAAATTGTCGGACAATACATTGACTGTTGGGATCGTGATTCAACTATGTTAGAGTTGCTTGATTCACAAATATGGAATTCATGGTAAGATTGCAATAACAACAATATCACTTTATGATTTATTAATGGGTGTGTGAATAAATAAATAGGACCTTGTACTCGATGGCATGATTCATTGCATAAGACATTATAAACTGGATGAGACACTTCACTGATATGTCTTTCTTATTCACATCCAATAAAAGAGTTAAAGAAATAGTAACTAGATGGGTAAAATGAAAATTTTTTACATTCAACTCTTATTACTGATATTCATGAAAGGTAACATCGTAAAATATTCTATGGACCATGAAATAAATTTATTTACACCAAAAGAAAGTGCAGCGCGCATGAATCGAGAGTTGATTTGGCATCAGACCTATAATGGAGTCGTACGATGTCAGAATTATATAGGTCGAGAATTTATGGAGATAAATTAGCGGAGTATTTGAATCTCGTAGTTTTATTTATGTGGGTCAATTCGGTCTCAGGAGTAGCTCATAAGGACAAGAAACGTGTTTTGGACCAAGATACACTTTCGAACCCATATGTGATGTGTGTCATCATTAAATTAGCGAAGAGCATAATTAATATTCAAATTAATTAATTTGTTATTTTTCAATTATTAGATAATTAGTAATAAAAAAATTAATTAATTAATTGATGGAGATCAATTTAATTTATCAATTTCGATTGATGAATTTGGACACATTATTGACTTTAAGGGAGATGTAAAAATCACAGAGAGCACTACAGGGGGATGGTGAATTTTGACAATTCATAATATATGGGTATATGTATAAATTATGTAATTATTATATAAGGGATTGTAATAGGGTTGCATCCCTAATCTAAGCTTAACTTAATCATAGTGTGTGATTATTCAGAGCAAGAAAAAAAATTTCTCTCCCTCCTCCCTTGTTAAGCCGAAATCATAGTGAGGAAGAAGAAAATTGTTTTTTCTTCCTCAGTTGTTTAGAGAACCAATACTCTATTCCTGACAATATCATTACGCGACATACTTCTGAATCCTACAAGTGGTTGTGGGTGTGAAGATCGATTAAAGTTCTGTGAATCTCAAGAACGAGAAACGTGAGACAATAAATTAAATCGCACCAATTCTGAAATTCTCCATTACAAGAAAAGGTAAAAGCTATTTATCTCTCTTCTCGATACGTTTATCTGGATATGTATGGTTTTATATTTGATATGATTAAATATTTGTTTTGAATTTTTTTATATTCTACCGACGAACCGTTCGTGGTTCATTAAAATTTTTAATTTTTAAAACTCGATCCAAAGCTTGTTTGCTCTGGCTAGATCCTTGATCCCGTCTGTGAGCTTGATGCTTGACACATATCACTTGTCCATTTTCTAGATAGGCATGTCTGCTCTGACTATATCCTTGATTCCATCAGGAAGCATTAGTGCTTGACATACATCACTTCTTATTTAAACCTGACTAGTGGACTAGAGCACCTCACAAGTCCCCACTTATTGTTTAATCCCGACTGGTGGGCTAGAGCACCTCACGAGTCATCACTTTTTATTTAATCCCCATTGGTGGGCTAGAGCACCTCACCAGTTATAACTCTTTATTTAATCCTAACTGGTGTGCTAGAGCACCTCATCAATCATCACCTTTTGTTTAATCCTGACAGGTGGGCAAAAGCACCTCACCAGTCATCACTTTTTGTTTAATATCGACTGGTGGGCTAGATCACCACATCAGTCCCCTTTTTGGCCTTCGTCGTGTGTTGTAGAAGAGAGATCCTCGAAGGTTGTAAAACAACCAAGAAATCTTTAGAAGATATAACATGTTCTATCTTTTCATAAAAGTAAATTCGTATAAAAAAGAGCTTACAGAAGTGATTCCTAAATGAGGAGAAAAAGGAGGCCTCTTATTTGAAAAATCGTCGATGAGTATGCAATCTCTATTGTCCGCTGCTCTAAGGTGGAGGGGGAAGGGGGAGGGGGAGCCGAGCTCCGGTCTCCTTTTTAGCCTTCCATCTTTCATCTGGGTGTCCCTCTCCAAACTTCGCCTTTGCCTCAATGGTAAGACACTTCTAGTCTCGTACTCTACTCAGGGTCGAGCATTGACTTGTCTTGAACTATTTTTCCCTGGTGGTATGGTAGGAGTACGACCAGCTCCCTGGCCGATCAAGTTCCCTTTCGGAGGTTGTCCCTTGGTTAGTGCACCAGCCGCATGCTCCTCTATACCTATGGTTCCAGTTACCTTATACGTGGGCCTGAAGGGAATATGCTTGTGTAGGGTCTCGTGAAGTTCCTAACTTCATCAAAAACCGGTGTTAGGGAGTTGGCGGTCTCTCTCTCATCGGGGATTCGTGTCCTGGGGTGACTTGAGAGCTCGCGCTTCGATTTTGACATGATCATCGTCTTTCTGTTTCAACCGCTATGGGATGCGGGGGCCGGGGGCCACAGTGCTGGGACTAATCCTTGACTTGTCTAACCGTATCGCGTGGTTTCTTCCTAGCGGCCAAATGGATACCAAAAGCCCACACGGTGGGCAACCCACTAGTATCCCCGTAGTTGCCCGTATTTTGCTCCCAAGGGTTCTTCGGGGATTTTTTCCTTCACATTCCAGGGTGACCTAGCCAGAGCCTCATAAGAGAGGAGCCTAGCCCTTCATAATACCGGCTTGTCTTGGTTCTGGTTTCCTCGAGAGGTGATGCTCGCCCTGAGTTGGGAGGTCGTCTCGCCTTTCCCTAGGTAGTTTCCCTGAGCGTGTGATAACTTTGACGGTGATTTCTTGAGTCGTGGGGGGGGGGATCATTCTCGTGCGAGAGGCTATTGTGTCTTGCGCAGGATCTGGCACATCTTTCCTTTCCTCCTAGGTTATCTTAGAGATTTACAAACACCACATCATTCTTCTCTTGTTGGATAGTCCTGAGGGAGGTAGGAGGTTCCTTTCCCAGCGGGGAGATGGGCAAGTCTATCTGTTCGTCTCAAATTTTATCAGTGTAGAACGTTGAGCCCATTTTCTCCTTACAGGAAGAGAAATGGCTCCTAATGCTTCGACGGGGATGGCTTTGTAGTCGTTCCCACAAACGGCGCCAACTGTTTTAGCCAAAAACGGCCACAATATAAGTGTGGGGGGTCCTCCTGACCGGAGGGACGTTATAAGAGTTCTTTCATCTTTATGGTGGGCGTATTCTTCCTCCCGCCTGGAGCTCCTCACGGTCTTAATGTTTATAAAACACAAACAATGAACCCTAAAGGCGAGGAACCGGGGGTGGTTGCCCTGTCTTAGGGCCTCTTATACATAATTCATTCCTTTATCGATATTTTGGCATAGTTTTTGTAGGGGAGAGAAGACATACCTCGCTTGTCGATTAGGAGAAGTATTACGAGTCCTCGGTGGTGGGAGAAAGCGTGTCGAAAAAGTTTCTTCAAGGCGTGTTGGAGAAGTTTCGTGCAACAGAAGCCTGCACGGACTGTCCTTGATCGAACATGGACATTAATGGTTGATGTGCTTCTGAGGTGACATTTAAGAGACTGATTGATGTTCTACCATAGCGATTGAACCTATTGGGCACTACTTTTAGGGGGCCATGATGACTTTACGCTTGGGTTTAATAAGGCTCTCCTTGTGGACTCTTAATTGTTTTCTCATGTGCTAGGGTTTGGGCGTCTCGAGCTCCATAGGGACCGAGGTCGATCCTTTTCCTTCCCTGAGGTCGATAGTTCCCCAATTTGACTTGACATGCATTGTTGTCTCATTGTCGTTAGGAAACACCTGTAACAGCTATAATTTCAACCAAATCTGGGTGGGTATTAAAATTGTACAATCACCCCACGTTTTATTTCTACTATTGCAAAAAAGTGATATTTTGATTCGTTTGTATTAATTTTCATCTATTATATGTTTACACTTTAAATCTCCTTTAACATTGCATTCTATTTTACATTGATCTTGATTGGCTGTATGTATATATTTTCTTTTTCTATTTTTTGATTGTCATTGATAAATTACTATCACCCCACGTTTTATTTCTACAATTGCAAAAAAGTGATATTTTGATTCGTTTGTATTAATTTTCATCTATTATATGTTTACACTTTAAATCTCCTTTAACATTGCATTCTATTTTACATTGATCTTGATTGGCTGTATGTATATATTTTCTTTTTCTATTTTTTGATTGTCATTGATAAATTACTATTACAGGCAATGTACATCCTGAAAACTAGTATATAAAACATTTGGTATGCACATATCAAATTATGCTAAATATCATACTCAGCTTTATGTCAGGTTTAAATTTATTTAAGAATATACTAATATATACTAAAAACTTAAGATAATTAATAATAACTAACAATTATTATTGACAAATGTACGGTTAATATAGACGAGACCTTTCACTTCTTACAAAAAAAATGCACCATCCTAAAAATTTGAATTTAATTTTTTCTCGTATATTTAATTACAATAATGCGATATGTACATTAGGTGAAATTAATTATTGAAACTATATGAAATTAGAGTTTATAAATATTTGTTTATGAATAAAAGCACTAATGTTAATTAGTATTGTTTTTCATTTTTAAAAATTTATTTGTTCTAAATTTCTATAATCTAGTCAGTAAGTCCATCTTATTCAACGAATCAAGTTTGTAGAATAATTCTTTCACTGAAGTGTATGAGGCACCACACCACAATACCACACACACATATTTCCTTACTTTCTTTTGCAACTTAAATATAATTAACATATAATTACGTTAACATAATTAGGCAGGATTCAGGAACAAGATCTCTGCCGGTTGGTTTTCTATTTCTCAAAATTTAAACCACAATAATATGTCAATGCCGGTTGGTATTTCATATTGTTAACTATAATAATAATTTCCCATTCAAATACCTATTTTAATTATATTTTTTTATCTTCATCATTTTTCTTAATTAGTAATGATGATTATTCATAAAACTAATGGAACCCAAAAGATTATTTCATTACTAACAATGAAAAGGCCATAGAAAAAAAATCCTATAAATAACTCTATATATAGCTTCTTGGTTTTCACCTTAACATTCATTTTCTTCGGTGTGATTTCTTGTTCTTCAGTAAGTTATTATTGTTTATTTGCCATTACATTAACTCTTATTCAAATATGCAACAACTTAATCTAGTTAAATGTTATTCATTTTAATTGTTTTTTTCTCTTGCTAATGTCCATAAAAAATAACGCCCAAGTTTGATTTTATATATGGAAGGTTCTAATTTTTCTGAAGCCTCAGGACGTTGATATTGTTCATTTTCTTTAGTAGAATTCGTAGAATATCATTTCCTTTTGATATAATATATGGCCTATAAGGAATCAATTTCAGTTGCCATATCTTTCTAATTTTATTTGTATAATTATGCAGATAAACTCGTGCAGAGCACAAACATCTAATTAGTATTGAATTGTACCTAAAAGTAATACTCTTAATTTTGTTTATTATACAAACTAAAATCAACGAAAATCTCAATACACTAGTTAAATTACACGTGCATTGTAAGTGATATGTACGGTTTTATAATTTTAATTGTTGCTTACAAATTACTAGTTCACATAAATAAAAAAATTTGAATAAAATACTTTATTAGTAAATAAAATTAGAAAACTATAATTATAATTTTTATATTTTTCATAGGGTTTATTCACCAAAATTTTTATAATTAAATTAATTAGGTTAGAAGAATATCCTCTATACATTTTTTAGTTTAATTCTTTTAATATATTACTTCTTTGATCTTTGATAAATGAACTAAAGACATGTTTTATTATTTCATTGATTATTGATTGATTTTTTCTAATATAAATCTTAACAATTAAATAAATTAATACACTCTCATGCCTAAAAATAAATTTCAAATTAGAAACGATAAAAATTAAAAAATTTGCTCAAGAGATGCATTATTTTGAGATATTAGAAAAGAAGAAAAATTAATAATTAATGATGAATTATTAATAAACTCAAAGGTAATTTTGAAAATTTAAAATAAAGAGTGGACAAAACGGTCTAAAAATGATTCTTCTTTTCATTTAAAATTTTAATATACTAGTAAAGTATAATGTGCGATGCATGTGACTCTACCCGTACGAGGTACTTGAAAATATAATATTATCAAACAGTCTTTTATCATTGAAGATTCAAACTCATTTACCTTGTTACCAAAATAAGCTGATGAAAAAGAACATGAATGTATATTCATGTAGGATTCAGGCACGCTAATTAAATTTTATGACATTATTAAATAACAAACACAAGCATATTTATATATTAATATTTAATTTAAGTTTACAACGGTCATTATTTATATTTAAGTGGTTTGGTCATCTCGTTGAGATAGAGGAATTAGATTTTTGCACGTTTGTCGGTTGTGGCCAATTTCCCACAACGTTTACACTTCATTCTCACTACTTCCGCACCTCTAGATGGAATTCTCTATGTCCTAGGTCTGTTTCTTTTCCGCCTCGTTATAGGTGGCAATACCACTTTTTTATGAACCTCCTGGTTGATGACCGAATCTGCTTGATCCCCGAGAGGACGTATTGTTTCCTCATACGCAGCAATTAGAGCCTCATTTTTGTAGAACCTCGAACACATACTATATGTGAAAATATTACGTTGCCTACATGTGACTCTACCCATACGAGGTACTTGAAATTTGATCAAGATCAAATTCTCTGCACGTACAAGACTTAAGATGTCAGTTTACCACTACTTCCCTACCCCCACCCGCAACACAAAACTCATGGATGTCTGAAGGAAATAACGATAGTGTACGCGAAGTAAGATGTTTTTTTTATTAAGCTCAGTCTCGACCCAATCTATCATCTGCGAGGTGATTTGACAGGCACTCGTCCGTCGTTCATAGAACCACCGTTGTAACATGTCACATATATGTTCTATAAGGTATGTAATGAGAAGTTTTCTAGCATCCTTCAAAACCCCCATTCAAACATTCCATGATGTTTGTAGTCATTATATTGTATCGCCTTCCATCAAAACGGGAACGTGCCCACCTCTCAAATCCCCCCACCCACACGTATTCGTGAAATATCTGAAAATGCATCTATAAAATGAATCATCAGCCAATCAAATTCTGATTGACGGTATACCTTTGCTGCTTTAAAAAATAATGTGACCGCATCTTCTTTTTTATAAATTGATTTGATATTTTGGCCCATATGGAAGATGCAAGCTCCATGAAGTGCATTGGGAAAGACAACTTGTATAACATTTAGTATACTTGTATGCCTGTCAAATATAAATACCAAGTCTTTCGGATCACCGATTACATCGTGAAGTTTATGAAAGAGACCATTCCCATGAATCGTTATTTTCTGAATCTGCAATTCCAAATGCAATGGGATATACTTGGTTGATCCCATTCGTTGTTGTTGCAAAAAATGATACCCCATTGTATTTAGCTTTTAAGGCCGTTGCGTCAACAACAATGACATGCCGTATACAGCTGAAAAATCCACGAACAGAGGGCCCAAGAGCCATGAAAAAATATTTAAAGCGATCATGCTCATCGGTCTCCATGTGTGTTGTTATCCCTAAAAAATATTTAATATTGTTGTATTAAAATCGACAGAGTACATAGTGGACATGATGCGTACCCGAGGTCCGTGTAACCATCGTGTAGTCTACACGATGACCACACGTGGTCCGTGTAACCATCGTGTATTCTACACGATGACCGTACGTGGTCCGTGTAACCATCGTGTAATCTACACGATGACCACACGAGGTCCGTGTAACCATCATCTATTCTACATGATGACTACATGAGGTCCGTGTAACCATCGCGTAGTATTCGTGTAGACATTATGATGGCAAAATAAAAAATAAGTACCTGAATTTTTTTTATTCTAAAATGTGACAATATGCTGGGAGCATCCTATAGTGACCTACGTTGACAAGAGACCCTCGAACTAGTTCCAATGCATATTTCCTAGCCCTCCATGCCTTATGGTAACCTATGTTGACATCGCAATCAAGTCGAACATCTTCCATGATGTCTTTTGGCCTATATATACGTCCGACATCCGTGTATTTAGACCGTATAGAATGACCAATCAATGAATATGTAGCGTGATGATGTTCAAGTCTCAAAACTTCAAATGTGCATTGATGAACTTTGTAACTTTGAAGTATGGATAATTTTTCAATTTCATGGCCCATAACCTCCATTGGTATGTTTTCTCAACACATACAAGTACCAATATTGACTGGCTTGACTTGAAGAACTGAAACGCAAAAATTTCTTTGAATGACCATCATAGAAGCAACCTTAAGTAGCTCGGTCTTATCACTGTAAAAATCATCCATATTTATTGTGTCTTTTACAAGCTGATTCAAATCAGTCCGTTGCTCACTAGACCCAAGACGTTATTCATTCAAATCAGGTTGTGGTGGTAATGGACAAGTGGTCTCGGGTTCACCACCAGTATTCAAGTCTGGAACTATTTTATGGCTGTCTCCATTGATGGCTTCATCATGATCGTCTCCACGGTTTGCATCATCATGCGCCCCCTGATCAAAATCATCTCCATCAACATCATCATCCTCATCCTCGAAAACATTATAATCGTCATGACAAAAACATCATCATCATGATAGTTCCTTTCAAAATGATGAAAACTCTCAAAGCGAGGAATGCTTTCATGTAAAGGTTGTCGTGACATTTGTGTTTTAGGAATCCAATTTTGATAAAACCTTGTAGTTTCAAAAACCCGAGGTTGTTGTGACATTGTGGTTTGAGGAATCGAGCTTTGAGATGAAAAACATTTAGGCTTGGTACTTACAAATAGTGGACTTTTAAGTGATTCTGATCCATTCTCCTTAACAAAGTTTGAGGAGTCTATTTGGAGTTCTTCATGTAATATATACCCAATAGCTCGTGGTAAGTGCAGTTAGTAGATATCTCCAATAATTTGGTCTTCTTTTTACTAAAAGACCATGTTGTACCATTTTCACCCAACCTCCACAAAAATTCGAACTTCAGACATATATGTATATACATCAATGAAGGAAGTCAGTACAAGAAGAATACATAATGAAATGGAATATTACACGATGATCGTGTAGTATGCACGACGCTTTCACGGGCATCGCGTAGTCATCGTATAGTGTACACGAGGTCTTCACGAGCATCGTGTAGTTATCGTGTAGTGTACACTACACAATGATTGTGTAGACCTTGTGTACTGTAATGGGCCCTACACGATGCTCATGTAGTTCCATCGTGTAGACTACACGATGATTGTGTAGTTCTATTGTGTAGTGTACACGAGGAGTACACGATCATCATGCGACCATCCTGTACACTACACAATGTTCGTGTAGTCATCGATTAGTGTAATAGATGTTACACGATGCTCGTGAACTGTTGAAGAAGTTCCTGATGCACCACACGATGATCATGTAGTGTACACGGAGCTCGTGTTCCCTGCTTGTAGTCTACACGATGATTGCACGAGGCTCGTGTAGTATTCGTGTAGACTTTGTTTTACACTACACCATTATTTGTAGTGATCCTGTACAATAAATGAACTTCAAAAAAAGTTCCAGAAAGAAGAAAACATATAAATATTTTCAGAAAACCCATGAAAGAAGGAAGAAGACAAGTAAATATTTTCAGAAAGAAGAAAATAAACTTGTTCCAAAGAGAAGAACTAACAATCTTTTGCTGTTCCAGGAAGAAGGAAGAAGACGAAGAATAAAATGAAGAGGAAAACGAAGAAGAAGTAGAAAAAATGAAAAACGAAGAATGAGAAATAAGATAAAGTGGGTAGAGAGATTTTGAGTGTTAGATGAGAAGATTATGACATTTGATCAGACAGTTTGTAAGTAATGAAAAAAAAAAATACATCAGAAATCAGGATATATGAAAATTAATGTTAAAATCTATTTTTAACGTAGAAAAAAACCCAATACATAACATAGAAGCTAGACGGTTATTTTCTAATATCCTTTATTTCTCCAGAGAAGCGACGACAACGACATGGCCGCTGAAAAAGTGGAAGTGGTGGAGGAAATAGACGCCCTGCAGGCTGTATATGGCGACGATTGCCTGGTTCTAGATTCTTACCCTCCACATCTTCACGTTCTCATCAAGCCTCGCACCGCCGATGTTACTTCCCAGCAGGTTTGTTTTTCAGCAGTCTTAAATTGGGATTACCGTTTAATTGCTTAGAGAAGTAGCTGGTAGAAAAGAAAAAAAGTAGGAAGACTCATCAATCTTTTAATGTATATTCAACTCCATATAATTGAAATGGAGAGAAAAGAGAATCAATTCTCCATCTAGTTCAGCACAGTCATAAGCAAGTGCAGCATGATTGCCGAGAAAGTTATGGGAATCAGAAAAGAAATAAATTAATTTGCATCTAAGCTTCCTCTGTCGAACCTTGTATCATTGGTTTTTGGTCACACTCTCAGTAGGGATCAGATTGTTGAGGATTTCAGGTTTCAGGTGAAAACATTCGCAATAAACTCGTAGTAGAGATTCACTTAGTTTCAGCTGCAGATATGTCGATACATGCCTCTATCCCCCTCGTTCAACAATGGAGACTTGAGCTGCTCTTTCCAGAGAACGCGAGGGCAGTTACAGAATACAACTAATACCATCATATTGAAATAGCGTTTCCAAAATTGATTCATTTTAATTTATCTCCCATTTGTTCCATAAGGGATATCATACTAACGGAAAAGAGAAACGAGATTCTGGAGTTTGTGTTAAGAACTACGTTAAATATATAGATTTCTCTTAACCCAACAGTTTAAGCTTTAAGAATAATTGAGGTGGAAGTGGACAACGGAATTGATGCTGCGAGGTATAGATGGTGCAAGCGAAGCAACGGCTGAACTCACCGTATGGTTCTAGGGCTTAAAGAGATGAGATGGGTGATATCTATCATGCGCATTGCAGAGAAAGGGCAGCTTAGATCGTGGTACTTGGATGGTCCCAGAAGGATCATAATGTCATCTAAGATGAATGGGAATGGGGTGTTTCTGGTTATCACAGTAATAGAAAACAGAGGTAGATGCTCCATTAGCCTGCCTGGTACGGAGGAGTGGGTTGCATGGAGACTTGAGGCAGTGCTTCCTCACCATCCTTCTGTTCGAAAAGAAGTCTCTTTTGCTCAGATGGTGAAAAACAATAAAGTAGGGAAATTGAGTCCTACTCTGGGGAGTGAGCTGACTGGTTTCGATTGGGATTGAAGTTTCAACAAGCCGAACAAGGTGGAAGTTATTCTTCAGAGATCCCTTGTTGGGAGCCATATCGAGAGTGGGCGCCACGTCGGGTTTATTATTCCGTGCGTTTTGTAGACAGTGGCCAGAAGGGGGTTTATTGCGGGTAAAAGCGTTGCAAGGAGAGAGTCACTTGTTTGAGTTTTCGTCGAGGTCAGCGACGGAAAAGTTTGCCAGAATAGGCCTATGGGAGATTGAAGGTATAGAGTTAGAACTAAGGAAATGGGACCCACTAGTGGATTAGAGCGGAGGGGGTGCCCCTCCATCTATGGGACTACAATCTCTTTAAGGCTATTGGGGAGAGTTTTGGAGGTTTACTAAGGGTTGATGAGAATACTCTCAAGTTCTCGGAGTTACGTTGGGTGTGACCGTTCGCAACATTTGCAACGGACCGCCGGAGTTCAGGGTGAAGAATGGGAATATGTTTTTTTTTTCTATTCCCATAGTCGAGGAACAGTCTACCACAGTTGTGGAAGGTAGTCAGTGGGTGCTGGAGAAGAGATCCATCGTTACAGAAACAAGAAGATGACAACTTTACATGCACAAGAGGCGCGAGGTAGCTTAATTGGTTTCAGTGGGCCGATACAATAGACTAAAGGTGACTCAAAGTTAAAAGATATGGGAGGCAGACTTGGGAATGGGGTGGAACGATTTTTTAAGGGTTCGGACCAACCTTTGCCGAAAAGGAGGGGAATGGGTCCTTTTAACAAGCCCAGACAAGTTTGGGTCAAGAAGTTAGCAGACTTTAAGTACGACAAGTTTGGGTCAAGAAGTTAGCAGACTTTAAGTACGGGACGGGGGATTCCAAAGGGAAAAATGTGATGTTAGAGTCCACGCAACCTGTTTTTGAGGGAGTTTTTTCTCATGAAGTAGGTTGTAGTAGTGCTCCTTACGAGAAGCAGAGTGTTTTAAGCTCGGAGTCTATCGTTGAGGAGAGAGCAGTTGCAACAGAGGTTGGTGGGAATCTTTCTATGGAAGGAATGAGTGATGATGATTCAGAGAGGCAGTTGATTCTGTTTGAACCCGATAGGTGCAAGTGGGAAAAAGGGTTTTTATTAAGGAGTACCTTGGAGGAGGAGTTCTTAGTGTCAACGCTTGTTATGGTAAACGTTGTCGGGGAGGATGTTAGTCCTTTCGCTATCGGCGATGGTGTCAACAAAGATACAGAGGTCTCGAGATGGGTTCTCCGTAAAATGAAGACTTTGTCGACATTTTTAGGGGTTCCGGTAGAAGGTTTTGAACATAAGGCCCAATGTTTGTTCTCGGAAATTGAAGGTAGGTAGAGGAACTCAGGGAAAGGGAGAACTCCTAACGGGTCAACGAAGAAAAAGGGTAGTCGCGAGTTAAAAAGGCTCGAGTGGAATGTTAACTATGAGAGGGGATGACCAGGAAGCATGGAGGAGAATTCAATGGCGACTAATTCTGATACTTATGAGAATTATTTATGTCTTTAAAAATTATTTCGTGGAATGTGAGGGTTTGAATGATTGTGATAAAAGGCTGATTGTAAAAAATATGTTGAAAGAATGGAGACCAGATATTCTTTGTTTGCAAGAAACAAAATTGGCTAGTTTCAATTTAGCTAATTTCAGAAGCATTTGGGGTCGGAGACGGGGGGTAGAGAGTTCTTGATGCCATCGGAATCGCAGGGGGATTCTTATTTGTTGGGATGAAGTGAAGTTTAAGTTAGTCCATTCAGAGCCCGGTCTTTTTTCTTTATCAACCATCTTGACTCCTGTTGAGGAGGATAGAGAGTTTCAGTGTACGAGCCTTGTGATACGGGGCTTAAAGTTGAGCTCTTAAGGGAGTTGTCCGGTATTAGAAGCAGATGGGATCAACCTTGGTATGTCGGGGGTGACTTTGATATGGTCAGACAACCTAGGGAAAGGTGGAATAGTATAGGCTTTTCGGCAGACACGTTAGCTTTCACAGAGTTCATAGACGATAGTTGTTTGTTGGATATTCCTTTAGAAGGGAGTACTTACACTTGGTCCAACAACAGAGAGGCCCTCCTGGTCAAGAATTGATAGATTCTTATATTCTACAGATTGGGATGGCCTCTTCAACAGTATTCGGCAACAGTGTCTTCCAAGGATTGTGTCGGATCATTTCCCTATCATGCTTAACCATGATGAGGCTTGTAAACGGAAAACCCCTTTTCGTTTTGAGGCTATGTGGTTCTCATGAGGGGTTTATGGATTTTGTTGGGCAAAGCTGGAGCTCTTACGTGGTGGTAGGGGATCCTTCCTTTTCTCTTGCGAAGAAACTTTCTATGTTGAAATCTGACTTGAGGAAATGGAATGTTAAGTCTTTTGGCATGCTTCAAAATATCAAATTAACTTTGTTAAGTGAGCTAAAGGTGTTAGACAACGAGGAACAGCAAGGGCAGTTGCCTCCAGAGAAATTTGAGTGCAGGGAGGGTATTAAAGGCAGATTGAGTAGTGTTATATTGGCAGAGAAATTCATTGGAGGCAGAAGTCTAGAGCTTTGTCGCTGAGTCATGGAGACAGAAATACAAAGTACTTTCATGTTATGACTCGAGCCCATAGACGATCCAATTCTATTGGGGCCATGGAGATTGAGGGAGCTAGCGTTTTAGAGGAGGCTGAGGTTCGCGAGGGGATAATGAGTTTCTTTTCGAGATTGTTTAAAGAAGAGCAAGATTGGAGATCGAAGCTGGTCGAGACAGATTTTACATATTTGTCTTCGGCGGAGAGCGCAACTCTAGAGGAGGCACCTACTATTCAGGAGGTCTACGCAATTGTTATGAGTTTGAAAGGAGATAAGGCTTCGGGGCCTGATGACTTCCCTATGATGTTCTTTAAGAAATGCTGGGATATCGTGAAGAAAGACGTGTTTAATGCGGTGAGTTTCTTTATGGAGAATGGAGAGTTCGAGAGGAGCCTTAATGCGACTTTTTTGGTTTTGAATCCAAAGAAGAAAGATGCAGTGGACATTAAGCATTTTAGACCCGTTAGTCTGGTGGGGAGTTTTTACAAGATTTTAGCAAAAATCTTGTAAAAACTCAAGATGCTTTTTGGATTGCAAATGAAGCTATTGGTGCGATCAAAAGTATGGGGAATTCCGGTATTATGTGTAAACTGGATATTGAAAAGGCCTATGACCACGTTAATTGGGACTTGCTTCTGTACATGATGAGTAGAATGAGTTTTGGGTCCAAATGGATTGGGTGGATTAAATATTGCTTGTCGACGGTGAGAGTTTCGATTCTAATTAACGGGGCTCCAACGGGTTTTTTGTCTACCTCCAGGGGGCTGAGGCAAGGAGATCCTCTTTCTCCCTTTTTGTCATTTTGGTGATGAAGTTGTTAAGTATCTTCTAAACGAAAGCGCCGTCGAATGGGTTGCTTAAGGGTATTCCCTTGGGTATGAAAGGTAGATCTTAACTGACTGTCTCTCATCTCTTGTTTGCCGATAATTTTCTCGTGTTTTGTAAGGACAGTGAGAGTAATTTACTGCATCTCAGATGTATTATACTGTTGTTTGAAGCTGTCTCGGGGTTGTGAGTTAGTTTGTCAAAGAGTGAAATTTTCCAGGTGGGTGAGGTTCCAAGATTGTATGTTCTGGCAAACATTCTGCAGTGCCGGGTGGGCAGCATTCCCACCACCTACTTGGGTCTTTCTTTGGGTGCTACTGCGAGGGATTCGAGGATTTGGGACCCGATTGTTGAGCATTTTGACCTTAGATTGGCTGGTTGGAAGGGGCCTTTCCTATCCAAAGGATGAAGGTTAACCTTCCAAAAAACGTTTTCTCTAATCTTCCCATTTACTTTTTGTCTGGTGTTCCTATCCTGTCTTCGGTGGCTAATTTGTTGGAGAGAAAGATGAGAACTTTTTTGTGGAGGGGAACAGAGGAGGGCAGGAAGTTTCATCTGATCAATTGGATTAAGGTTTGCTTTCCAGTGCATATGGGTGGTTTGGGAGTCAGAGGAGTGAAAACTTTTAACAAGGCGCTTCCGGGTAAGTGGTTTTGGAGATTCACGCAGGAGCATGATAGCTTGTGGATGAGAGTTATTGTGGCCATTACGGGAGATGAGTTCGATGCGTTGCAGCCGTCTTTATCGAGGGGGAGACTTGCTTCTTATTCTTGGAGAGTCATTTGTCGCGGTTGAGACATGTTCTCTAAACGGGTTAAAATTCAGAGTGGGGGATAGATCTTCAGTGAGGTTTTGGTTGGATTGCTGGTGTGGAGACACTATATTAGCTGATGAGTTTCCCACCTTGTTTAGTATCACTTCTAACAGAGAGTCTAGGGTTAGTGACTTTTGCATGAGTAATGAGGGGACTGTGGTGTAGAACCCGACATTTAGAGGAGCGTTCAATGATTGGGAGTTGGATCTAGTTAGTAATCTCATGCAGAAGTTATATTCGTACACGTTCAGGGTTGATTTATCAGATTCGTTAGAATGGATGAAAAGTCCGAATGGAGTTTTTTCAGTTAAGTCCTATGACAAGAGCATTGACGATAGCGCTACCAATGTTACAGATTTTCCTTGGAGACAAATCTGGAAGACTAAGGCTCCCCCTAAATGTTCTTTTTGGTGTGGACATCAGTCTGGAACGCCAATCTCACCATGGATGTTCTGAAGAGGAGGGGCTTCTCTATGCCTAATAGGTGTCCTTTGTGTAGGAAGGAAGAGGAATCAAATGCTCATTTGTTTTTTCATTGTTCTTTCTCGTCGAAACTTTGGTACACTGTTTTGGGATCTTTGAATGTTCATTGGATTATGCCTGGAGAACCGCGTAACCTTTTTTGTAGCTGGAGGCATGCTCGTAGCACTTCCATTAAGCCTTTCTTTTGGGATATTATCCATTTTGCTGTTTTTTGGGATATTTGGAGGGAAAGAAATACTAGGATTTTTGAAGGGGGAGAGAATTCTTTTTGTAAAGTTTTCATGTCTATTCTCAGATGTCTTCTAGAATAGATAGAGTGTTTGCTCCCAGGTTTTGATTCTGAAAAAATCTGGGTGGAAACCCTGATCCTTTGCTTTTCAGTTTCTAGCTTAGAGCTGTAAATCCCCTTTTGAGGCTTTTGTGAATTATAAATAGTTACCTTTACCGATAAACAAAAAAAAAGTCCTAAGTTCAAACCCTCGCCTCAAGCCCCTTAACAATCTTCCCCCTATTTTAAAATTAATCTTTCACCTGTAAGGAGCATTAAAAATTCCAGGCCTACATGTGACAGGGAGTGTTAAGAATTAATTTAAATATATAGGATTGTCTTAACGCAATGACTTAATCTTTTGGGATAATTGATGACTTAACAGTTTGTAAAGAACCCAGAAACTCGGAGCGCAGCAGAAATAAGGTGAAAAATGTTCATGGAAAAAAGAATCTGGACCTTTCTACCATTGTGCAGTTTTGGTTAACTTTGTCTAAAGAGAAACTTCACAATGTTATGCTTTGGAAAATAAGGTGGACAGATTGAGGGGAGTTATTGCGTCTTCTTTGAAAGGATGGACTAGTTATGTATGCGGGTTGTCATTTAAGAATTACAAAGTTTCCACTGTTATACAACCTGTTGTTTATACCTGATAAGCTAAGCTCTCTGTTTTAATATAAATCTTACGTAAAAAGTACAAACATGAAATTGGGAGAAATTATATTCTCTATCTGAAAAAGGTTCAGTTTGGTCTTGTAACTAATTTTCACTAAGGAGTACGCTTTAAATCTTAAAGTCAATATTCATTTGTACATCTATTTGAAAAGATGTAGTGAAAAAGCTTATATCTCTATACTTTGAACTCATTTTTCTCGTTGTACTTGAGCACACATTTTTTTTCGTTCATGCTGCTAGCTATACTAGACATGGTTTGTGTACAGGATACTAAGTTACTAACTAGACTGCTAGTTAATATTATATTTGCAAATGTGCATTTTTTATTCTTGGTAATATTTATATGAATTAATCTTTTTTTGATAAAATTCTCTCGCTGTTTTCTTGAAAATTCTTTGTAGTTTGTGGAGGCTGTTATCAGGATACAAGCAAGTTCCCAGGTATATATATGCATATAGGCTGTTTGCTATTCAACAGAATTTTTATACGTGTCGTCGATTACCTCATGATTTTACTATGCATTGCAAGTAATACTGGTATCACACATCTTGCTTAGAGAAGTTCATTATTTGACTGCCTCTGGGTTGGGACTTCCTACTACTTTGAATTTATCATCTCTGAGTTAACTATTTATGCAGGCTTTCCATCTGGTTGTGTGATAAACTCATGAGTTGGGAAGGTCATCACAGGATAACAATGATTTATGAACATTTCCTTTCATCAACAGTGAAAAGAAGTTGTTTGTTGATCAAAACTGGAAAGTTGTCCGATGATCTGAATTTTGGATATAACTTATTCCATAGTGAGCCATCTAGGTGAAAAACTTAGTATCTTGTTGTATGCAATCCTTTTCATTAATATAATACTTTTTGATTCTCAAGGGGGTGGGACTCAATGTATTTAGATTTAGGTCTCAGACTCTTAGCCCAGAATGAATCCCTAGAATTTTTGGTTAAAAACTTTATGTAGTTTATCAAGTATCAACATTCGCTTTCATTTTCCACGTTGAGTTTTGATCACTTCTCAAATGAATTCAAGGGTAGTCTTTACTTTTCAAGATTTAAGGCATGCAATTTTAAGGATGTCCCTAGCGTGAAGTCACTCGCTTGTTTTTGGCGAAGCTGATTTGTTCTTCAACCTTCCTTTCGTGGTTGGACATGCTTTGTTTCATTTACTACAGGATATTTCAGGGAACTCAAAAGGAGGAAAAAGTAACAGAAATAAAAAAAACTAAAAAGAACCCTGTTATAAACACGGGATGAAAGTGAATGAGGACATGCATAGCACATATCTTTTACTGTTATGTGTAAGATTCAATGTCTTGGATAGACTTCTTCAAGTGGAGTTCATTCATCTTATATAATCGTTAGAATCTTGTACTCCACATTTTTATGTTCGTTGCATTACTCTGGCAAGTCTATCACATGATTTAATTGTTTTTTCCTTTAAATATACTTTTGTGCAGTATCCGAAGGAGCCACCACTTATTGATGTTTTAGATTCGAAGGGTCTTGATGGCAAAAGGAAAAAGCATTTAGCGACATGTATGCGGGAGAAAGCTTGTGAACTTTCCTCTTGTTTAATGCTTGTAGCACTTTGTGAGGTAAATCTTTTGTGTAATTGATACTTTTTGTATTCCTACCTAACATGCCTATGGAGATTGGCAGTGACAATTATGTAGAATTTGATAAATATTATACTTTGTTGGTTCTATCTCTATATTATCCTTATCTGGACAATATATCACAAAAAGAAAAGGGAAAAAAGCACCAACCTCCACTCTAGTTTGCTTAAAAGACACAAAACCCCTGTACTTTAAAAAAAGAATGGATCTCCCTCCAACTTAAGTTTAAGTGGACAACTAAACCCAAAAACGTTAATTATCCTATTGGACGATGTAAATCAAATGTCCAAACTGCCTCCCAAATGTTCAGAACCTAAACCTTACGAACCAAACTTGGTTCTCGCCATCTTTGTTTGGAACTCCCAACTTTGTGCAGGTGAATAATGTTCAGATGACTAATTCTCTTCAAGATGAGGATCTTGAACATAAGGTTATCCTGTAACTTCTTGTTGAACCGGCCCATGGTGATTTCCTTGGTCGCTACCAAAGTTCCACAGGATGTGCCTCGCATGCCCCGCCGCTGAGAACGACCTAGACTCAGTTTGCCGACCAAACATGGTCTTGCGAGTCGAGGAGATTAAGGAATCACTAATTCTCATCAGAAACTCCAATCGCAAGTTCTTGCGAGCCGAGGAGATTAAATTTCAAACTTACCTTGTCTTAGTTCTTCAGATACTGCGAGCCAAGGAGAGGGCTCTTGCGAGGGTCTGTTTGCGAGTGTGAAGTGAAGGAGAATGCTGTGAGCCAAGTCTAGGAGAGAAGTTTGGTAGAGATGAGAGGAGCGAGTTTGTTAATTGTTAAGCAAGGGTATTTTTGGCATCTTTGAAACATACGAAAAGGGGGTGTGTGTGAGTCTTTTTTGAAAATGCAGGCTTGTCCATGTCTTTTAGTGAAACTGGAGGGGTGGTTGGCGTATTTCCCAAATAACAATTATCCTTATCAGAACAAAATATTTTGCTTCTAGGTTCAGTCAGGTTATGATAGTTGCTTGACGAAAATCATCATAATCCTGTAGAGATAACACTGATGACCATTCAATTTTTTCAATTTTTTCTTTTTTGTAGTTATTTGTATTTAATTACTAGGTATATGATATATATCACTTATAATGAATTTGGCATTGGCCACCGATTCGTTTATATTAATATTCACAAACTCTTTATGTAAATTTTGTCTTTGTACATATTTACACTAAAAATTTATTACTCACCTTATTGATATAGGGCACACAATGGCTTCGATTTACCCTTTTGAATATAGGTTTGAATTCATTTTTGGAAGACTTATGAATTGGAATATATTTCTAGGAAGCAGTGGAGAAGCTCTCTTCTATGAACCATCCTGATGGAAACTGCCCTTTGTGTCTGTACCCCTTGGTTCCTCAGAATGAGGACAATAAAATATTGCCATTTATGAAACTAATGTCATGTTTTCATTGCTTTCACAGGTTTATCTCTATACTCCATCATTATTTTATTTCACCTGCTATCAAGCACCAATATGGTATCTAACTTATACATTCCTTTATTTTGAATTATGCCAGTGAGTGCATTATTAGGTGGTGGAATTGGCTGCAAACAGAAACCGAAGCAAACAGCTCTAATTTGTCGGGTTTAACTGCTAGTCAAAGCAGTGGAATACGAAATAAGAAAGGTATAAACAATCTTAAATTGGTGGTGAAGTAGGTTATTTGCTTAATAGTAACTTTAACAATTATGAATTTGGAAGGTATTTACTTGTAGTCTTCTGGATCAGAAAGTTCTTTTAACAGAGTAGATAAATGTCTGTCATCCATTTTTGTGAAAAAGTTTCTGTTACAGAAAATGAGGTAGATAAGCTACCTCCCCCTCCCCCGTCTCCATACACAGAAAATGAGGTATATCACATCAATGGTATATATAAATGGGGCAAAAAGGGAAAAAGCTTCTTTGGACATTTTGTCCAACCAATTTAGATCTAATTCCAGATTTACCCCTATAGCATTGAAGGATAATAATTATTTTCTAATTTTATCCAACTATGATAGTACAATTCCATTCATACCCTTTCATTTTGGACTTTTGTCCAACCAATTTAGATTCAGTTCCAGATTGACCCTTGTAACATTGATGAAATAATAATTTATTTTCCAATTTATGCAACTAATATATCACAATTCCATGCATACCCGTTCATTTTAACCATTCATCTACAATAATCAATAATTAATTGTATATATAGAAGTGAGGATGGGACTGATGAGTTTTTCAATTTTGTCCTTAGTTTAATTTTTAATCAAACTAGATTTAAATAACTGAAAACAATCAGTTAAGGACACTAATATATTATACTTAATAGTTGATAATACTTACTCTCCGATTAAAAGTTAGGAATACTAAGGCATATTGTATTGACCAATTATAAGGCTCAAGTTCATTTCTATTGCTTAATTTTACATACATCTGGTAGCGTTTGTTCGTTTAGTTGATGTACTTTTTTAAAATTTTAAGTACTTTTGGTTGAGATTATCGCGTGCGAAACGTTGTGGGAACTAGTAGAACAAAGTGTGCATTACATAACTAATACAATTCTCTGATGCACATGTCTGGTGTGCTCCTTCCTTGATCTTTTCATCTTAGTGGAGGTCTATACTATTTATAAGACATCGATTTCTTTCCACATGGCCAAGATTATAATTGGTTTGTTCTAGATACTCGTGGAGAATTGGAAGAGCGCATGGGAAACTGCCCTGTTTGCCGAAAGGTCTTCCATGTCAAGGATTTTAAACATGTACTCGATTTGGTCAGCACTCATTCCTCTCAATTGGTAAGTCATCTGCTAACCAGCAGAGAAATGCTGAATAATGATTATTGCGTGGGAACTGTGCATAAATATAATGAGTTGGTGAAAGGTCTGCTCAACCATATCTGGAAAAGCACTAGTTGATAGAAATGTTGGAGTTATGGCATGACATTAATAGTATTGGGTTGTTGAATACTGATTGTTTTACCTGTTTCTGAATGTGGTTCATGCATGTTTGAGATAAAAAATTATGCGGTACATGCATTAGGAGTTATGTTGGATGACAAGGCCACCAACATTATTCACAAAAGATTTTAAAAAGCTGGACGGTGGGTGCACCGAAGAAAGAACAGAAAAAAAACCAACTCTACAAAGTGTCGGGATGTGCACTGAGTTAGACTTTAGACAATAATTACTTGGTTTTAGGTCCCTTCAAAACCATCTAGCCATTTCAAGTTTACTAGTGTTAATCATGCACTACACATCTGGTCATCTTGAGTTCATCAGTTATTTGCAGTTTTTCCCTGTGATCTTGATAATTTGTATTCATGACCTTTTTGTGGTCATGACCTATTAAGGTGGCCCGGTAGAATATATTTTCTGTTGGTAATTTCTAGTGAACTTCAGTTTTTTTCTTTCTCTAAGTTGTGAACTTCAGTTTTCCTTTCTCTTGGATTTAGAGTCTTGACAAAGATGGATCCAGTCAAGCGGACTTAGATGAGAACATCCTTCTGTCTGATTCAGAGATCAATAGAAGACAGAAATTTGAGGCTATCCTAGAAATACAGAAGGAAAACAGTGGTTTAATTGAACCCAAAAGAAATTTAACCATTGTGCCAGGGATGTTTCTTCCACAACCGGTTCGTACCAGCATATCATGCAAAAACCCTTCAGATGAATATAAGGGGAATACATCAGAAGCACAACCAAGTGGATCCTCAAATAGGCTTAGTACTAATAGGCAACGAAATTCTGGCATGAGAAGACATAAAACCCACAATTCTAAACAACCTGTTAAGCAGTGGATCAGAAAAGAGAGTAGCAACCAATGAAGTTGTGGCTCAGAGAACAGAATGGCTCGGCACAGTAAGCAGTTGGCTGGCTATTGCGATATCATTTTTCCCGCCAGTCCTGATGATTCTATTAGTCTATGTCTATACACTCAATAAACGATTATTGTAAAATGAAAGATGGAAACTAAAATCCATAAAAACGGAAGATAGAAGAAACAGATCATGCTCTGTATCTTTAAGTTATATGAATTTGTTTGGCCAGGTGGATGTGGCTGCAAGTACAATGTGATTTTGAGTTTTAAATTTGAAATAATAATTTTATTGTTCTTATAGACGCATTTTGTTAGTCTCTTCGTATTTCCCATTGGTAATAAAAAAATCAATGTCAAATTATTGGATTGAAGCAAAAAACAGTCTTATAAATTTCTGTTGAAGCAAACAATGATTGTGTTGATGCCATTGACAGTAACATACTGAAATCTGACTAAACGATAGCTCTTGCCTCTCTTCTTTTAACTCATTATGGATGCAGATGGAAAAGGTTTTCCAAAGACGCAGTGCAGCATATATAGAGATTGATGAGCAAGATTGCTGAAAGAAACTTGTTGCACTTTCGCTAGGCAACTTTTTCTATATTGTAATTTTTTTTAACAAATTATATATTGTAATTTGTACTAAACTGTTTAGCACAGAAAAAAGAACCTCATTCTGTCTCTGGTGTTTAAACTATACTTTGGCTTATTTATGCAGCAGAACTTAAATCCTTTTTACTTTCCATGATCCGAGTTTTTACATCTGAGGCACAAACATAGGATTGACTCAGGTCACTGCTCTTTGAGCTTCATTTGTAATGACCTTATACTGTTGTTTGCTTTTAGATTGTGAACATGCAATTCATTGCTTTTGGCTGTAGGTGATCATTGCAAAGTCTTAAAGATATAATTATCTTTTATAAGATCCAAGGGAATGGTTATCTGCTAGAACTGTAGAAATATCAATATAGATGTAACGTAATCAGATGTTAATGATACTAATTTATACTTCTGGAACTCAAGCAAATGCTTCAACATCTTCAGCATCGAATTTAGGAGCCATTCCATTAGAAGCAGAATATATATCCTCCTACTCCTCCATGTAAGGGTGGAAGTATCGAAAAAGAAAAACTTAGACTAGCAGATACACTAGTTGGATAGGGAAATCCGTTCTGTTATGAAGAATTTTGGAAGTTAAGCTAGAGATGCATCATGCATCCATGTCTAGAACATGAACCTCACTAGCTGAAAGATATCAGCACATGATCTGCATTGGACTACAAGCTTTTTAACAATCTTGGTCATATGGGACATTGACCATCGCTTTTTAGCCCACTACTAGATAATCTTCAAGTGATAAATAAAAGTATAAGCTGGAAATAAAGCGCATATTTCAATCAACATAGATCTTATTATATGATCAAAGGAACCTGTGAAGCTGTTTTTCCTTTTAACTATATATATATAATTGGTTAATTGAATAGTGGCTCCAAAAATTCTACTAATTATAATCTGTTTTAACTATAATCAAATATGCATTTGCACTATACTTTGCAATCATGTTTTATTTTGTCACCACATTTTCTTCTTCAACTGTATATGATAATGGAAGATTTTTAAACTTAATGCCTCCAGTTTCCATTTTCTTTGTGATGGTTCTTTAAATGATTGCTATGTTGGATGGAATCACTCAATCATCATGTCTGGGTTTCTTACTGCCCAACACAAAATTGAAATCACTTGACTCATCATGAAGAAGTGATTGAAGATTGTGTCCGAAATTAGCTGTCATAAATTAGGGGAGGGACTTATGGATTCTTGAATCTCAACAATTTTAAGTTACAAAAAAAATATGATAAATAGTAACCGAGATGGGTATTTTCCTCTCAAAATCTTCAAATAGAGTCGGACCACTCATAAAGAAATTGTACGTTCGAAAAGTTGAATAGAAATTGAAGCTATGTTCAAAGGCTAGAGTCGTCAGCCTACACACTGGTTGGGTTTGGGTATTCCCATGTGAATGAAAACCCCTTTGTACACATACAATTTGGAACTGAAAGCTACTTCCAATTGAGATATCAATACATAAAAATAGAAATGAAAAAGAAAAAAAATTTCCAGATTGAAAAACTTGTTGATTAATTTTACCTTAGAAGCAAATCTTCCTTGCCAAAGTATTGCAATGCACCCAAAACAATTCCATAAGATTACTATGCTATTTTCCTTTCCCTTAAAAATAAAATCCCAAATGCACAATTTTACCCTAATAGTTCTTAGATATTTTTTTCACCTTCCCAATTATATACCTTCTTATCAACCTTTACTTTTGTTCATATATTGTTGTGGCTTGATTAGTGATGAGTGGGGTTTGATTGGACAATGAAATTGGCTTGAGATGCAATAGTAGTAGGAAATTATTTTCTTCTAGATATTACCTTAATTGGAAATTATTGAAGAATTAGGAAGTAAAAAAAATCAAGCGATTTCAATGGAAATCAATTGGCTCACTTTCTTTTTGTGTACTCTGAAATATTCATTCTCTTAATTGTAGTGAGAAATAAGGGATGGAACCATCGGCATTAGAAAAAGTTAGATTTTCAAGCAGTCAAAAGGGTAAGAACTTTCTTTTTGTTTGTCCCTTAGTGTTTACAAGCATAACTTTTGTTTAGTAACCTTTCTAGATTTTTGTTTTACTTTCATTGTAGGAATTGAGTAAAGAAGTTTGAGACTATAAACAGCTAAATTTGTGTTATGGTAAACAAATATTGATTAATCGGCATGGGGTAAAGTGGATCTAAATTTCACACGGAAATTAATTTAGATAGCAAAACTACTTGTTTATAAGGACTAGAGGGTTGGAAGAAAGTAACTGATTAACAAAACATTTGGAGAAACATAAAAGTAAGTTGAGGAAGATAATTAGCTCATTAAGAAAGATAAAAAAGGGAAGAGAAAGTCAGGATTAACTAAACCTTAATGTCCATTTTCTTTGTCTTGTTTTGATATCCCAAGATGGATGTGGAAATGAAGAAGGAAGAATCAAAATATCAAAATTGTGTACCGATTGAGCAAAAAACTATGGCTTATCTTGTGGATTTTACATTTATCATATATCAAAATGTAATTTTAATGCTACTAAAAGCTTTTGTACTTTGTATGCCTGAAAACGGGAAAGTAAATATTGTTGAATGAAAAAATAAATTTCCCACCTTATCTCATTCTTTTTTCTTTTAATTTCTATTTCCTGTTGGATTTAGATTCATAAAAAAGTAATATACAGTGTTTCAATGTGAAAAAATAGGGATAAGTGATCAAACTAACAACAAAGAATTTAGATAAGAAAAACTAATAACTAAGAAAGACAAAATGAGTTAACACAATGGTTAATTAAGTCGGTCACTCATACTATGCATTACAGATGATAATTAAAATTAATTAATTTTAATTTTTTTTACAGTTGGCAGTACAACCTGATCTGGGCCGACCAGATTCTATCGGATGGCCATAAAGGGTCGAGCTGCCAACAAACCCCGATCTCCAATATCACATAGATTAAGCATAGACTCAAGATCCTCATTTTTTCTTTTGTTAAATGTTCGTCTTTCAGGGCACTTTTACCAAATTGTGATAATTAGATTTGGATTATTGTCTATAACTTCTAGAATATGAAAGATTAGGCTGGATTAAATAATTTTACTAGAATAGCCTTCAATGTGTAAAATATTATTTTTATAGGATGATTCTACAAAACTGTGAATGTACTATAACCGTGAAATACATTTATAAATAAATAAAGTACATTAATTGGACACAAATGAAGACACATTTATGTTCAATATAGCTCATTTGTATGCAAATGTCATAATTCGTTGTGTGCAAATGCACCTCTCTCGCTAGAAGATCCAAAATGTGATTCTTTTGCGACGGTTAACCATGATCATCACAATAGTACGAGACAACGGCAACGGTTTATCTAGCCGTTACAATTGGTAACATAAATATGTATCAAATTGCGACGATTTTATGTAACCGTCGCAAATGATAGACTTGAAGCGACGATTTGTGGAGAACCGTCGCAACATCATCTCTATATTCGACCTTTTGCGACGGATGTTTCAACCGTCATTATGTAACCATCGTAATTGACGGTTTTTCCTGTAGTGTCTTTGAGACAGTACATTTTCAAATTTGTAGGACATTCTTTACAATATTTGTAAATGGTAATATTTATTCCTGTGTAGTTGTAATTATTTAACAATTGTATCTCGTAAAAAAATTATACCATTAAAGTTCACATAAATATAATTAAAAGATCATCATATAAATAGATAGTAGCCTTTTTCTATGCGTCAAATGTTCATACACGACATTATCTTTAACAAAAATAAATACATAATAGTCTTTGATGACAGTAGGTTTTCCAAGATTTTGCCATCCCACCTTTTGATTCGAATTTGGAATCCGGTCAAAAGCGGTCAATAACTAAATCTCACCTCTAATCCTAATTTGAAAGTAAGTAAACACTAGATTAAGATTGAGAATCCAGATTCCTAATTCTAATCGGGTAAATAATATGACAAAAGGTACTATATATCTATGCATATAATTAAAGGAATGAGCAAGTCCCTTGTATCATTTACAAAGTTACAATAAAACATGCATAAAATTGGTGACTTTATTGGCTTGACTCACTTTGGCTTATGTATAACTATATATGTGTGTGATTGACATAAACTTATGCCTCGTGACATTATTTCTTTCTACATAATTTTGAAACTTAAAAATGTGGTCACTTAGGTATATGTGTCTATTGTTGTAAAGAAAGTAAAGGATCGAAAGATATTAAGCAACAAATCATCTTCATCTCTGATACCTTGAGATAGGAGATACCCTCGTTTATATAGAATTCTAAGCAGCATACATTCAAGAACTTCACGAACAAGAAGGAAGCTACATAGGTTTAAGTCCAACTCATTTAGTTGATCAATTACTGAACTGATTTTTTAATTGACATCAGTTGGACTATACTAACTTTAACTCAACTTCTATGTAGTTGTGTGCTGCTGTTTTAGTTGCTTATCAATTGATACGTGTATAATTTATCCATCTCACCATCCATTGCATCAATTAATTTAATAAATTCAATAAAGTCAATTTTTATTTTTTTACCATTAATGATGGGATAAGTTCAATAATTTCATCAATTAATTAAATAATTTCAATTTTTGTGTTTGATCATTAATGAAAAGACAAGTTTAAATTTGTTTTTTTTAATTTGTAGACCAAAGTATAAAATATATAGGATATGTGAAACATGTGAGAATGTGATACTTGATATTATTCATAGTTATGTTCAATTTGATATGAAAATATAAAATACAACACTGACATTAAGATTTCTTTGATTTAATTCTTGACAATTAAGTAAACATCTCGATATAATTTATATATTTTTTCAATACTCTTTACAAACTATTTTTTTTTGAAACGCACTGAACTATTACGATTTAGTAAACGTATCATAAAGGAGAATGAAGCTTTCAGCTAAGCTTTATCCTTCTTATAATTATTAGACTATTTTGATAAAAATATCAAAATTTGTGTTTAACAATGAGAAATTATTGAATAACTAATTGATGAGATGGATGGTGAGTTAGATAAATCATACACATATTAAAAAAATTATGTGGAACAATACTAAACTCTCGATACTTTAAAGAGCACTCGAAATTTGCTCCTTTGGGTGGTTGGAAGTAAAGGAAAATCAGTGGGGCAGAGTAGGTTATAGCCTTAAGTTTTACAGAAGGCCATATATGGAGAGGGTTTCGAGTTGTAATTTAGGTCAAACATAAAAAAGCTACTATAATATTAGTGTTATTTTCATAATAAAACGTGAAAAATCTTACTTTGTAGGGGGCATAAAATGAGGTTCAAGATAACTTCTTATTAGCATTTTAGAAATGGAAATTACATGCCATTCATTTATGTTTTAAGTTAGTTATTCAAATTGTTACGCCTTTATCCATCCACACACATGATATAGAGTGTGTTGTTTTTCCTATTAATGTCAATTGTAATTAAGACTGATGAACTTGTAGAGAGCGAGTTGTTGTGAAAAGAATGCTCAATAGCACGAATTAAATAAGAAAAATATGTGTTTGAATCTGAATTAGTCGAGCGATTTTCAGCATTTTGATAAAAAATGAGTAAAAGATTGAAAATTATATTGTAGATATTTCACATGAGATCTTATTTTAACCATTTAGATCTCTAGCCTTAATTTGGAGCTGCTCTCATTTTTTCTTCCAAACATTTTGTCTTAAAAGTTTAATTTTTTTGGCCAATGTCATAAAGTTTTATGAAAAATTCTATGGGAGAAAGCAATAGATAAGTTTAGAAAAAAAAAAGGCAAAGTTTTTCTCACTTCTCATTTCTCAGTGACCATAGATATTTAAGTTAGTAACAGCATTTAGGTTTAAAAGTAAAATCTCTAATTTCCTCTTTTGGTACTTTAGAGAGAGAGGGCATGCATATACTTCTTTTATTTTATCTCTCTCCTTTTCTTCATAAATATACCGTACAATATTTCATTCTCTCTTACCAACAAAACTTTGAAATGTCTATAATTATCAAGGGTTAATATATCTTGGGCGAATTAATTAAAACGTCACTTTTCTATTGATCTGATATCTATAGTGTCCAAACATTTTTTAAGGAAATTGTTTTTTCATTCAACTAAAATTCCATCACAGACAATCCCAATATGGACTGAAAGATCAGTAAAGAACAAATTGAAACTATTGAAACTCACTTATCTAATCGAAAGATTTTGATTAAAAAAATATTAATTCTCAAACTATACGGTTGTAAAATTTTTCTTATGCAAAATCTAGTATTACTATTTCAACCATTGGTGCAATAAAAATGGAAGAAGATAGTAGAGTTGTCATACTAGAAATTTCATGCAACATGTATACATGGACGACTCAACCCAATATGAGACCTTAGACGAAAATATAAAAATATCATACTCAAGTTATAATCTCCAGAGAATCTAAAGATTTTTTTCAAATAAGTCCAAGAGATGAAAATAGCTGATAAAAATGTATGTGATTTTTTAAATGGGCCTGGATAGATAGACAGAAAACAGGGAAAAAATAGGAGAAATTTAGGTGTACGTGCCATTTTATTTTACTGTTTTAGACAATGACCAAAAGTACTTCATTTACACAAAGACCGAATTTTTCCTAATAAACAAAAAAGAGAAAATCCCGCTAGACATAGGAAGGAATGAAATATCTTTAGCAGCAATGTACTATGCAATGGCTGCCACGAGCATCAGTACGTGGCCTTCACCTTTTCACCCGTGTGTCAACTCTCCTCCAACCCAAGGCTTTAGAGTTTCTTGTGCGTCTTCTCAGCTCTCTCTTTCTCCCATTTATAAAACCTTCTCCCATTGATAAAACCTTCAATCAAATTCAGAGATTGCAGTGGAGATCACTGCGATCTTGCTCCTCCTGATTTTGAAACGATGGGTGAACTAAGACGGCGTCTTCCATGTCTCTCCTCCTTCCGCAAACGCAGATCATCCCAAATTTTAGGAAAATATGCACAGCCTCAACATAATTTTTGACGTCCAATAGTTTAAAAATATATATTATATTTTTAATGCATATACTAGTCTAAAATTATATATATGATTTGAAAAATAACTCAAAAACTAAAATTAAGAAAAATAGTTCAATGACTAAAAATAATTAAAAAAATGAGAGTAAAAATTAAAAGTAAAAAGTAAAGCCTTAAATTATCTATAAATAGATGTGAGGTCATCACTTGAAAGAAGGTGATGTTGGAGAGAGAGAGAAATGTCTTGAGAGAGAAGACGAGCATATCCTTTTAGAGAGAGAGAGTATGAGTGAGAAATATGAAAAATTTTCTAAAATAGAAAGAGAGTTTACATTTCTATATACATATTCATCTTCTCTTATTCTTTTTTTAAAGAATTTTAATTTTTTTGCATATTAGTTAACAACATTATCTTGTTCTTTATTCTTCATTCTCTCTCACCCATACTCGTGTAGTGTATACTCTTTGTTTCCTTTTTCATATACAATTAATTGTTCCGCATTCTTCATCTTTTACTCTTAATCTTAAGTTTTATTTTAATACATCAATGATTTTTTTACAAATTTGATAATAAGATATTTTTCTCATCAACTCGATCAATGAGGATGAGAATAAAGCCTTTGAGGGATGCAAATTAACTCAATGTGAATCAACCCTTTAATGAGTTGAAATGTACATTTATTGTAAAAATCCCATATCATAATTTCTCATACTTAAAAATACATAAAATAGAAAGTTAAACATCTATATAAAGATTATACAAATATTTAAGTTTTATTTTTTTAATTCATTTGTTATTTGATTAGCAATGAGGGAAGAAAGGAAATAATGGTAATTGGTGAACTAAATAGTCCAAAATAAAAAAATGGTATATTTATATCCCAAATAAAATATTTTATTTTAAAATTTTATTGATCATTTTTAGGGACACTTATTTGAACTAGCTGCCATCCATGATTATTCCTTTGCTATTTGGTTAGCAATGAGGGAAGAAAGAATATAATGATAATTAGTGAACTAAGTAGTATAAAATAAAAAAGAGTATATTTATATTTCAAAAAAATCTATTTTAAAATCTATTTGATATTTGAATAGCAATAATAAAACAAATAATAATTAGTAGGCTATGTAGTAAATAATGGTATATACTATATAGCCTACTAATGATTATGTGTAAATAATTATTTATTTATGTGTAAATAATCTGTTTGCTATTTGATTATGTGTAAATAATTATTTATTTATGTCGTAAATAATTATTCTGTGGCCTTGAAACCGCAGCCTATCATTCTCCCTTTTTTCATTGATTTTATTTTATTTTAGTTGTTGTTTTACTTCTTTTTTTGTTGTCTTTTTGTTCTATTATTTTTTTTCAATTTCTTTTATTAATGTGGGCGTTTGTTTTAATTTATATTTTTATATATTTTTTTACATGTTTCACATATTATTCAATTTTGTTTATTATACACATTCTCTTCAAATTGACCATACATTTTCTTATCATCTTTGACATTTCTTTACATTAATTTTTGTTTTCCTTTGTAGTTGTTATTCATTCTTATTTCTTCTTTATTTGTGTACTATTTCCATATTTTTATGCTTATAAGTTGATTCTTATCCAATTCCTTTATTATTAGAGTTAATATTCACATATAGGTGGATTAAAATCTTAACAATTAGACTTCAATTTTGTTAATTTCATTATTTAGTTTTCACTAAAAAAATATCGATGAAGAGTTTTGAGATTTTTGGGATACCAAACTTCTTGAACTACTGAGGTGATGAGTTGTTTTTGGGAGACCGAGAAAAACATCAATAATACTTTGATTTCCAAAAAAATAATAAAATAAAAAATGAATTATTTTTTAATGGTCTCTGTACCACCCATTAAAGATCATTTATTTTGTTCATTTTTATGATGCAAAATGTACCATATGGGATATTAAAAAATGAGTTTCCTTAACCTTTCTTTTAAAATATAATAGAGATAGTATTTAATTAGATTTAGTAACCATTTTAATAATGAATGTTGTGGGGTGCTAATACATTCCTCACAAACAAATGACTCTCGAATCAATTTTGAGTTTCGTAGGCCAAAATTTTTATTTTTATATTTGAGTGACCAATCACACCCTAAAATGATAGGTGGTGACTCCAATTTTTTTTTTCAAAAAATATTTTTTCAGTCGCCGCTCCGCGTCGCCTGCACGTGCGACAGCTTGGCGACTCCACTAGGGATGCAATTGTTCTAACCATTTTTAGATCGATAGAGAGTCAAACTAAAATTTTATCATATGTTGTCCTTTTGTGTGGTTCTTTGTTTGCTTATTTGATTCATTATTTTTCTTATTCATGCTTATTTGATTCCTTATTTTTACATAATTTTTAACTTCACACACATACATGAGTAGTGGAATGCTTTCGTGGAATTACAGTTCTTGTGCGAGCTCATGGAAGTTCTCACTCAAGCCGACCCTTTTGGGGTACCGTTTGGGAGCACCTGTTACTATGTTTGGATGACATTGTGGACAACCTGAGAGTCTATTAAGATATTTGAGAGCCCAATCACACATGCATTTGATTTTTAGAGCCCATCTCATGACCGATGTTTGATAGAAGTAGAGATTCTGCTTAAATATAGTATCATGATTAACTTTGTCTTACATTACTTAAAAGTTTCTTTTATTCCCAATTGTTGCACTCCTGACTTTGTCTTTCTTTTTTGCATACATGCATCTTGCTGCATGATATGGATTGTAAAGAACAATTCAATTCATTCATATTTTAGAAACCATGCTTCTACTTCGAGTGTGATAGAATATCAAGTTACAGTAGCCCAATGGTCAGAGAAAACGTAGAAATGAAAAGGAGATTGTCTGAAAAAGGAGCATGTCGTTCTTCTACCATCAATCACTAAGATAGAGCACACACTGACTTGGAGAGGTTGAAGAAGATATGAGAGCATTTTTCACCAAAGAAGAAAAATTTATTTATCGGTACATATTAGTATGTGTGTTTGTTTTAATTTATATTTTATATATTTTTTACATGTTTTCCATATTATTAATTTATGTTTATTATACACATTCTCTTCAAATTTATCATACATTTTCTTATCATCTTTAACATTTTTTCATTATTCTTTTTTGTCCTTTATAGTTGTTATTCATTCTTTTGTCTACTTTATTTGTGTTATTGGCATATTGTTATGTTTATAAGTTGATTCTTATCCAATTCCTTTATTATTAGAGTTAATATTCACATATACGTGGATTGCAATCTTAACAATTAGACTTAAATTTTATTAATTTCATTATTTAGTTTTCACTAAAAAAATCTCGATGAAGGCCTTTGAGATTTTTGAGATACCAAACTTCACGAACTACTGAGGTGATGAGTTGTTTTTGGGATACCGAGAAAAACTTCAAAGATTTCCAAAAAAAAATAATAAAATTAAAAATGAGTTATGTTTTAATGGTCTCTGTACCACCCATTAAAAGTCATTTATTTTATTCTTTTTTTGATGCAAAATGTACCAGATAGGATATTAAAAAATGAGTTTCCTTAACCTTTCTTTTAAAATATAATATGGATAGTATTTGAGTAGATTTGGTAACGATTTTATAATGGATGTTGTGGGGTGCTAATACCTTCCCCACAAACAAATGCCTCTCGAATCAACTTTGAGTTTCGTAGACCAAAGTTTTTGTTAATGGATGTTGTGGGTGACCAACCACACCTTAAAATGATAGGTGATGACTCTGATTTTATTTTATTTTTTTCAAAAAATGATTGTTTAGTCGCCGCTCCGCGTCACTTGCACATGTGACAACTTGGCGACTCCACTAGGGATGCAATTGTTCTAACCATTTTTAGATCGATAGAGAGTCAAACTAAAATTATATCATATTCTATCCTTTTGTGTGGTTCTTTGTTTGCTTATTTGATTCATTATTTTTCTTATTCATGCTTGTAGTTGTATACAGTTCACTTTTATGAAGTATATTTCTTTACATAATTTCTAACTTCACACACATACATGAGTAGTGGAATGCCTTCGTGGAATTACGATTCTCGTGCAGGCTCATGAAAGTTCTCACTCAAGCCGACCCTTTTGGGATACTGTTTGGGAGCACCTGTTACTTTGTTTGGATGACATTGTGGACAACCTGAGAGCCTATTAAGATATTTGAGAGCCCAGTCACACATGCATTTGGTTTTAGAACCCATATCATGACCGATGTTTGATAGATGTATAGATTCAGCTTAAATATGGTATCATGATTAACTTTGTCTTACACTACTTAAAGGTTTCTTTTCTTCCCAATTGTTGCACTCTTGACTTCATCTATCTTTTTTGCATACATGCATCTTGCTGCATAATATGGATTGTAAAGAATTATTCAATTCGTTCATATTTTAGAGACCATGACTTCTACTTCGAGTGTGATAGAAGATCAAGTTACAGTAGCCCAATGGTCAGAGAAAACATAGAAATGAAAATGAGATTGTCTGAAAAAGGAGGATGCCATTCTTCTACCATCAATCACTAAGATAGAGCAGACACTGACTTGGAGATGTTGAAGAAGATATGGGAGCATTTTACACCGAAGCAGAAAAATTTATTTATCGGTAAATATGGTCACATCACTTATCTTCTGTATTTTACAGTCAACGCTCCCGTTCTTGAGGCTTTGATGCATTTATGGGATCCTTTGTACAAGTGTTTCACCTTTGGAACAATTGATCTTATTCCTACAATTAAAGAATATCAAGCCCTACTGAATGTCACGCTGCAAAACACACATAAAGTTTATAATTATGACAAAAAGCTCACATTGAAGAGAGCTTTATCCAAACTCTTGGGTGCTATCCATGCATCTGAGATTGAGAAAAGGCTGAAAGTTAAAGGGGGAAATAAGTGTGTACCGTTATATTACTTCCTAGACCTTACCCAAAATGTCTGAAGGAAGATAAGGGTATGGCTCTTTATGCTCTGTATATTTATGGCACCATATTGTTTCTAAAGATTCAAGGTTATGTGGATGATAAAGTGATAAAAATATTCTTTCAAGTTGAACATGTTGTTAACCCTGTTATCTCAACTCTCACTGAGACTTTTCGTTCATTAAATCACATCCAAATGTTTGGAAAAGGGAAGTTCATTGACTGTCCATCTCTTTTATGTATTTGGATTCAAATGTCCTTAAGTTAAGTTTTCAAGTCTATGGATGAAAGCGAGAATCCTCATTGTAGAATTTGGAATGGCCAAATAAAATCCGCAGTTTCCCACAAAAGGGGCGTGACTCTCACACCTATCAAAGTTGAAAGATGAGGATATTATCTGGAAAGCCCACAGATGTAGCGACTTTCAATGGGTCCCACTCCCAGGATCATGGGGTTGTACTAGTTATGCTCCGCTAATGGTGCTCTGTCAATTATACATGAGACAATATGTCCCTGCCACGCACGCATTGAAAGATATTGAGATCAGTTATGATTCTCAAGATTTTGAACAAAAACTGAAACAACTGATTGGAGCTTGGAAAATAATGAGAATGGTGCAAAATGTGAAGAACCACATGAACTGCACAAAGGAGTAAGAAGCGTGGGTTGAAAGTAGAGGCAAAGTAATTATTGCCTTACCAGTTTAGGATTTATAATTATACAAGTTACCGAAAGCTCATCGGGTGATTGTTAAAAAGGAGGAGCGAGATGAGTTATATGAGGAGTGTCAAAATAATTTAGCTCTCTTGGAAGAAAACATACGTCTAACAGTCGAGGTGAATTTGTTTGACAAACACAAGATCAAAGCCAAAAAATCAACTCAGAGATTTGAGAAACACAAGAATATCTGAAGCAGAAAAACTTAGAGTTGGGAACCGACATTCGCAAACTGAACAACAAAATTAGAAAGATGGCAGAAGACAATGAGAATTTACGAGGGGTAATCTATGAACAAGAGGATCAAATCATGAAGCTAGAAAGGAAAAATTAGCTTGTACAAGAGGTTTTAGAAGATGTGAATGAGACTGTCGATAAGAAAAATGCTACATCGTTGAGTTAGAAGAACAATCTGACTCAGTACAACGAATCGTTGATAATTTAAAAGTTGATTTAGAGAATCAGAAAGTTAGGAAGACCGAGTCAACAAATGATTGTGAAGAACTATTAAAAGTCATCGCAAGCCTAGAGCACCAAGTTAGAGTTTATCAGAACGTGGTAGAGAAATTGGAAAGAACAATGATGCTAATGTCAATGCACTGAAATATGATTACCAATTGCTTTAACAAGAGTACGACTTCATTCGACAACGATCTTAACAAGCTGTGGAGTGGCTGAAATGCATGGCTGTGAGAGCCAGCAATTTGATGGAAGAAGCATAATTTTTAAAGAGAAGTGTTTTGCCCATCCATCCTAATGGAGAGAACTTATCTAAGTTTTTGGAAGAAATCAACTGGAATTTGAGTCATTTTGTATAAACTCATATTGTGAAGTAATGTAATTGACTTCTACATACTCAAATGTAGTGGATGGATCTACTAATTGAATGAAATTGGGTACTTCAGGACTCACTTTACGCAAATATAATTTCTCATGCATAAATTTACTTTCATTATTATTATTTCTTCTTTTTCATTAGCAAAATCTACCATCTCATTGTTTTATTTTTATTTATTTTAAGAAAAGTTTTCAAAGATAGCCCGTCAATTCTGACATCCCTATCGAACGCAAGATCAAGTTAGGGTCATGGACGAGCAAGAAAGAGAGCAATGACGAGAGGAAATGAAAGAATAAATTAAGGAGCTAAAAGAGAAAATGACCAGAGTTCTGCAAGGGGCTCAATCATCAAAAAATTAATTGCCAAACGATACTCCACCTTACCATCCTGGGTTCATTCCAATCTATCAACGTCATCAGACTTACTAGTTTCAGCGTGCTTCACTACTAGTAAATATCCAGCACTATCCATTTTTAAATGTTCAAGAAATGATGCAGACAGGGAAAATTGGGTACAACTCATCCACAATGACACCTGACCACAACCAAACTTTCATTCCACAAGGGGAACTTGCTAATGAGACAATCATCATACGCGATGTTGATGACCCAAAGGTGCAGATGCCTCTTATGAAACCAAGCAAAGACCCACTATCGAAAGATAAGCTGGACTTTCTAAAGGAGAGATTACTTGCCATTTAAGGGTCAGATGTATATGGTACCATTGATACTACTCAATTATGTTTGGTCCCGGATGTAACCATCTCACACAAATTCAAACTACCTGAGTTTGAAAAATATGATGGTAGTACATGCCCGAGAAGTCACATTATTATGTACTTTAGAAAGATGGTTGCTTGTGCAAATGATGATAAACTGCTGATTCATTTTTTTCAACTTAGCTTAATGGGGCCTGCATCTCACCGGTATATCCAATTGGATAACCAACATATTCAGAGGTGAAAAGATTTAACTGATGCTTTCTTAAGACAATATAAGTACAACATAGACATAGCTCCTGTCGTTTTGATCTACAAAGGATGGAGAAAACGCCTACTAATGGCTTTAAAGAATATGCATAAAGGTGGAGGGAATTAGCTACTCAGGTTCAACCCGCCTTGTCAGAAAAAGAGATGGTTGCAATGTTTATCAACACCTTAAGATCGCCATTCTATGATAGGATGATTGAAAATGCTTCAAACAACTTCTTTGACATTATAGTGATCAGTGAAAAAGATTGAATATGAGGTACAGAATGGAAAAATTTCAGAAGCCGTATTAGATGCATCATCTATAAAAAAGGGGCCGTTATTGAAGTGAAAAGAAAGAGATGTACAAATGATCAATTTTGGGTACCCATCACAAGCTGTGAACCCCGAGTTGGGATTTTCAAAGTACAGGGAACGACCCAAATTTGTGCATCATATGTGGCAAATAACCCAAATCCGTACAATTTTCACTCTCAACAATTAACATTTCAAGATAACCCAAGACCCGATTTCAGACCACCAACTCACCAGTAAAATGTTGGTCAGGCTGACCAGCTTCTGAGAGGAAATATAAATAATCAACGTTTTGTCTAATATGGTCTAATCCCGATGTCATATACGGAACTCTTACCACAATTGATACAGAATAATCAATTGATGTCAATTCCTTATGAACGCTCCAGCCACCATACCCAATGTGGTATGATCCGATTGCTTATTGTGATTATCATGCTGGGACAGTGGGACATTCGACTGAGGATTGCATGACATTAAAAGGTAGAGTGCAGGCATTGATTAAAGCTGGATGGTTGACTTTTAAAAAGGCTAATGAGAACCCATACATCAATTCCAATCCTCTACTAAATCATGAAAATCTTGCCGTAAATGCAATTAAGAAATCTTTTTCATATGAAAAGAAGGATATGGCAGATGTGAGTACGTCAATAGAAATATTTTTCTATCTTCTTTTTAAAGTGGGGTACATCTACCCAAAACGCTCGGAAGATGAAAGTATTTCTAAGAAGCATATGCATGACTTTGATTGCTTGTTTCATGAGAATATGACTGTGCATACAATTGATGATTGTGACCGTGCATACAATTGAGGAATGTTCCAATTTTAAAATAGAAGTGCAAAGGTTGCTGGATGCAAATGTACTTAAAAAAGTCATAAAGGAGAAATGAAATACCATGAAGATGACTCTTTAGTCCTCATGATAACTAAATAATCATCTGGAGTAAATATTGAAGTGTCATCCTATATCCCAAAACCTCTCATAATACATTATGAGGAAAAATCAACTCGCACCACTACATCTTACGCTCTGACGCCTATCACCATCCAAATACCGGGTGCATTTGCTTACAAAGATTCAAGATCAATATCATGGAGGTACTAATATGAGGTTATTGTAAGCGGTAACGACAAAACTCATGCGCTAAATTCGTCAGACCTCGATCTCTCCTTAACTAATGTTTTGGGAGTAGGTGGATGACGAGGAGTGGCAGATGCTACACACCAGATATTTTGAAAATGGATAAAAGCAACAAATTTGAAAGGTAAAGGAAAGGGAAAGCCAAAGAAGGTGATAGACCCAGACATAATGAAATGTACGGAGAAAGAAAAATCAGTGTCTGAAGAGGAAGTATATGAATATTTAAAGCTTATCATGCAAAGTGAGTATAAGGTGATAGAGAAACTTAATTGCTTACCTGCTCGCATATCATTACTATCACTTTTTCTTAATTCTGAACCACATTGCCAAGCATTATTGAAGGATCTGAATCAAGCATATGTCTGTCATGACATTACGGTAGAGAAATTGAGTAGAATTATGAGAAATATTACCGCACCAATGATGAAATCCCTGCCAATGGTACTGGGCACACCAGAACTCTACATATATCCATGAAATGTAAAGATTATGTTGTTGCAAAAGTATTAATTGATAATGTTTCGTCTCTAAATGTAGTGTCAAGATCCACACTAGCAAAATTCTCTGCGGACGCGATACATATGCATCTGAGCATGATGATAGTAATAACATTCGACGATACTCGAAAAGAAGTAATCAGAGACATAGAGATACAAATTTGAATCAGGCCATGCCTATTCAATATTGTTTTCCAAGTGATGGACATAACTCCAACATACAGTTTTCTTTTGGGTCGACCATGGATTCACTCTGCTGGGGCAGTACCGTCTTCTTTACATTAGAAGCTAAAATTTATAATGGATTATAAACTCATTTGTGTATATGGGGAAGAAGATTTACTGGTATTAAAGCAGGCCACCGTGCCATATGTTGAGGTGGTAGAAGAAGCATTCGAGTGCTCATTTCAATCATTTGAGATTGTGAACACCACATTTGTTGCTAGTGAGAAACTCGCTCCAACACCAAGCCCATCAAAAGCATCTCAGATGGTGGAAAAGTTGATGATAAAAGGGGGATGCATGCTAGGCAAATGACTTGGGAGTGAGAATTAAGGCATAAATAAGTTAATCGATTGGGACAAGAATGAGCAAAGGTTTGAGCTTGGATATAGACTGACCAAGAATGATAGAAGGAGATTGGAAGCTTAAAAGAAAGGAAAGAGGATTGCTAGGCTCGAAAATAGGGAATTCAATATGAAAATGACAATCATACCTCATATTTATGAATCCTTCAGAAGTGGGAGAATTTCATTCGAAGAACCACTTAAATTAGAGTAGTATGACTTTGAAGATGATGTCACCCAACTTTCAATATTTGCAATCTTGAAAAAATCATCAAGCGCAAGCACATAACACTTGGCTTCTCGATACGATTCAGATCATGGGCTTAACAATTGAGATATCACTGCGCTGCCAGTGCTTCTTGAGAATTTTTAAAAGTAATGTGTTAATGCTAAATTTCTAATGATTCTGTCCAATATCTTAGGTCTCATCTAGACCAAGTTAAAGCTCGAAGTATTCTCGCAACAGGAAAAAGGAAAAATAGAGATAAATAATGGAGCCAGAAGTAAAATAAGTTTATTTTCGTTAATCAACAGGGGACTACAAGTACAAATTAATACAAAAATCTCCTTAGTTGAGGGAGAAGACCCCCACCTAAGCTAGCTTGAAAGGAGAAGACCCCCATATCTGGGCGGTGGTCGTAGGATCCCCACAGCCTCCTCTAACTTCTCTAAGGTCTCAAGGTCTATGGTTTCTCCACTCTAGGGGCCTCAATCTCTTCCCCTTAGGGGGGAAAATGAATGAGTAACCCATCCTCAGGTTCGAAATGACCCCACCCTTAGCCTACTCGCAGTACATCAACCCACTCCAAACGGACGGTGGAGTAAATTAATGAAAAAAAATGAAAGGACTGATGGCGCGATGGAAAAAGATAGGTTATGGCCGGTCAAGATGCTTCATCATGAAGCAAAGGTTAAGGCTGCTAGATGGATTACAGGCCCTTGTTAAGGGTAAAGTCTTTATCACTTGGGGTGGGTAGCCAATAGGGACCAAGGATTCACTGAACAAGCTTATCGACGATTGGAAAAATGCCATGAATGGAGCTTCGACAACTTCGAAGCATGATGTTTAAAAGATGAAAGAAATGGAAGCAACAATCATTAGAAAGAAGGAGGATCTTGAAGACGATTCTCCAAAACATAAGAATCCCCTAGAGGCGGAAGGATTACTGTTCTTCCAAAGTGAATTGGGGGGAAGGCCGAAGACGGACAATATTTTCAATTCTATCGAGAAGGCAAGGATGAGGGAATTTCGAAGGAGTACCGTCCATTAATAAGCCTTAAGGGGGGATGCCGCTCATTTAATGGGCACTATATTAAATTGAGCCATGATGACGACTGTTGGGGTTACTCCATGATCAATGAGCGACCATTTCATGGTCCAATGAGAAGATTTTGGAAGATCAAAATGACATAATGATATGACGTGACACATCAAGGGATCAGGATTCACGGAACAGTGACCCTCACCCTCCCCTACACGCACCCACGCGCCACTAATGCTCCCACTCCCAAGGGGTAAGCAACCCCAAAGCATGGAAAAAGGTGAAACTGCGCGAGTGCAAGCGATCAAATAATTAATATCATTCAGAATAGACTCCCCTTGATGAATAAAACTCAGGGTGCAATAGTGAGATGCTCAAGGAATGTAAAATCTATCACACCCACGGAGCTTGGACACAGAGTTTGGACACAGAGTGCAAGCGATCGAATAATTAATACCAATTCACTCTTAATTCTAAGTAAGTATATCAATGGTTGTCTACTATATTTTTCAACTTATGTAATCCTACAAGTATATATGCAAGAGACCTTAAATTTTTTCCCTATGTTATATATATAGATAATTAAATAAAAAACTTACATATAAAACAATTAAAAATAAAATAATATAAATAAAATTATGTGTAAGACGTCTAAATTTCTAGTTTCGATTAAAATGTTGCATATAGATGAAAATATATAGAAAGAAGAGAAAACGAAAGTAGAAAGAAGGGGGTAAAAGTTAAATTATAAATAATAATAACAACATTCCAAAAGTGGAACAATAATTATGACGACTTTTTTGATAAAAAATAATGATAATGAGTGCGAAATTAGATATATGCGATCCACGTAAACTAAAACTATCTTTCTTTAAAGCCTTATAGTGCTGAGGAAGTAGAACAAGCTGTTAAATCTATGCACCCCAAAAAAGTCCTGGTCCAGATGGATTTATAGCCGTATTCTTCCAAAAATACTGGGATCTGATCGACAATGAGGTGGCTAATTTCTATTTACATGCTTTGAATCAAAATATCACTCTCACTGATATCAATAACACTTTAATTATGTTGATCCATAAAATTTCAGATCCCTGTTGTGTTATCAATTATCGGCCCATTAGTTTGTGTAATATTTTATATAAAATAGTCTATAAAGTTATTGCTGGCATACTGAAAAATATAGTTCCAGACATAATTTGTGAAAACCAGAGTTCATTTATTAAAAATAGACTCATAACCGATAATGTTTTGGCTGGTTTTGAAATCTTACATTCCCTTTCCTTTCTTAAGAAACAATTTTGTGGCTGCTAAATTTGATATGAGTAAGGCTTTTGATCGTATTGAATGGAGTTATTTACATACCATCATGGCTACTCTGGGTTTTCATGAATCTTTCATTTCTACTGTATTGAATTATGTTACTTCTTCATCGATGGCTATTTTAATTAATGGGAAACCCTCTAGATCCTTTATTCCCCATTGGGGACTCCGACAAGGAGACCCCCTATCCTTATACCTTTATATCGTATGCTCGAAAGGACTATCCTCTTTGCTTAGTAAGGCTGCCAATTCGGGTTCTATCATCTGCCCTCGTATAGGTAGAGGTGGACCCTCGACATCTCATCTTCTATTTACAGATGACTGCCTTGTATTCTTTAAGGCTTCAGAAGAAGTGTTTCGAGCTCTTAAACACACTTTGGATATTTTCTCCCGAGCATATGGACAATTCATTACTTTTGGTAAATCCGTGGTCACCTTTTCACCCAACACAGAGTCTAGTACTAAGGCCATGGTCACTTCCATCCTCAACATCCCCATAGCCCATAATATAGAAACATATCTCGGTCTTCCAGCTTTTATAGCCTGCTCAAAAAAGGCCATTTTTAATCATATCAAATAAAAAAAATGTCCAAGCTTCTCCAAAAATAGAGGAGAAACAATTTTTCATAGGGGTAAAGAGATACATCTTAAAGCTTGTGTCTAAGCTCTTCCCATCTATGCCATGAATTGTTTCAAATTCCCTATAAGTATTTACAAAGACTTAGAGAGAATAATGGCCAACTTTTGGTGGGGATATAGTGACAAAGGACCTAAAATGCCTTGCCTTTCATGGAAGGATCTATGGAAACCTAAAAAAGAAGGGGGCATGGGCTTTAGAGACTTTTCTCGCTTTAGCCAAGATTTGTTAACCAAGCAAGGTTGGAGAATCTTTAAGTTTCCCAATACTTTGATGAGCAGGGTCTTTAAAAGAAAATAATTTTTAAATACATCTTTTTTGGAGGCCAACTGCTGAACTCCTCTTCTGCAGCCTGACGAAGCATAATATGTTGTAAGGAAGTCTTTTCTAAAGGACTAAGATGGAGTGTCAGAAATGGAGTTGATATTAATGTTAGTCTAGACCCCTAGATACCTAAGCCTCACTCTTTTAAACCACTTTGTATCTCTCAAATTCTCCCAATCCTAAAGGTGACGGATCTCATTATAGGAAACCGATGGGATAAGCTCCAATTGAACACCATCTTTAGTAGAGAGGATGCACTTCTGATCTCCTCTATCCCTTTAGTTGGGCAGCATGTTAAAGGCAAATTAATTTGGCATTTTAACTTGGAAGGGACATATTCGGTAAAGAGCAGGTATTGGGTTACTTTAAACAAGATTAATTCTCATAGTTGCTCATCAATTCAACCTCTTGCTTGGAGGAAAAAACTCTGGCATCCTCATATCCCTATCAAAATCAAAGTTTTTATGTGGAAAGCATCTCTGTTTTAGCAGTTTGTTCTATATTTTGTGATTGTGTTATGGATGCTTTTCAAGCAGAATGCATGGCCATTTTGGAAGGACTCGAAATTTCTTGAAATAATAATATAATTATTTCCTTTATTGAAATAGACTCTTTCAACTCCTCTGTTATACATTCGGTCAGAATTTCTCTAACAGAAACGTGGAATAATATCTAGGCTATAACATCTATGCTATACTGCTCTTTGAATTGTAATTTGTATCGTGTTTCTCATATCTGTAATAGTGTAGCTGATAGGCTGGCTCGTTATGCCTTGTCCCGTTTGATGTCTTTTTGTTGGCTAAACTCTATTCCTCCTATTATTGAGGATCTTTGAGTTAATATAATTTTTCGGTTTAAAAAAAACTCTTTCTTTAGAAATTCAGATGTCGCATTTTAATGACATCTAATTCCCTATAAATTCGTTAACCTAGCAAATCAAAACCAAGTTACTTGCAATAAACGTGAAAATGTTATAAGATGACTTAGAAATTAAGCAGCTGTACTCGAAATAACTATCCCCATTAACTTAGTTCAAATTATCTGATAAAATTCAACTTTGATAAAATTCATCTAAATATGTCTCTAAATATAAGAAAATTATGATTTGAAGATTGCCATTTCTAAAAGACTATTGGCGCATTTGCTTATTTTTTGGAATCAGATTGCTCCTTGAATAATATGTTTCAACGTCAACTACATTTTCTGTTTAAGGCCGAAGAGTCTGCTATTAATTCTCAACACAAACATGTTGACTATATGTTTCAACCTTAAGCTATGTTTGCCTCACAATCAAGAGGCTTCAACATGAACAAAGGTTTGGGACCTAGAAATAGAGACAATTTTGGTAATAATAGAGATATATTTAATCAAGAAAGGGTCGGTTGGTAGTATGTATGAGGCTGCTTTATTGCCCATGATCCCTTCTATTCAACAAGGCGATATTCAAAATGTAAACAACTAGGTGATAATTGACTCTTTTAGCTCAATGGGCACTTCAATTTCTAAAATTCAATGCAATATCTAATAGGGGTGAAAAAAGGTATTGAACCGACTGACCCGAACCAAAACTGGTCGGTTCGGTCAGTTATTTGAGTTATCTCAGTTCGGTTCGACTCGGTATTTCTGCCGAACCGTAACCGAACCAAACTGAACCAAAATGTAAATAAAATAAAATAAAATTTATATATATATACTAAACCTATTTGTGTAAACCCTAAAATCCCACCCTCTTCTCATTTCTACACGCCTCACTCCCCTCTCCTCTTCGAAACACTCTCTCTTTCCTTCTCCTCTTCGAAGCTTTACACTTCTCTCTTTACGATGGAGATCAACGGTTCGGTTAAAATTACTCTCTACAAATTGGAAGGCTGGACAACAATTTCTATCATAAATAGGTAATACTAGAAATTGAGTCAACAAAATTATTTATTTTTATAACTCTAATAAAATTGCTGAAATTTAGTTTGGTTATTTCATTATAAATTTGATAGTTCAGTAAGTTCGGTTGTATGATTATTTGTTAATAAAATATGATCTAGTTTTGTTCAATTATAAAATTAATGAACTATAGTTTGGTTATTCGATTAAAAAGTTGATGATCCAGTTCAATTTGATTGTAAAATTGATGAATTTTGATTTTATATAATTATAAAATTGATGAATTTTAGTGTTATTCAAATGTTAAATTGATGATCTTTGATTCGATTTGACTATAAAATTGATGAATTTTAGTTTTGGCCATTCAATTGATGATTCAGGTTTGTTTGATCATAAAATTGATGAATTCTAATTTGGTTCGATTATGAGATTGATGATTTTAGTATTGGTTATTTAATTATAAAATTGATGATTCAGTTTGGTTTAGTCGTAGAATTGACGAATTTTAGTTTGATTATTCGATTATAAAATTGACAATTCAATTTAGTTCGGTGCTAAGAAAATTAATATCAATTTCCGTCTGACTATAAAATTGATGAATATTAGTGTTATTCAATTGTAAATTTGATGAATTATGGTTCGATTAGATTATAGAATTGATAAATTTTAGTTTGTCTATTCAATTCGTAATTCGATTTAGTTCGATTATAAAGTTATAAAATTGGTGAAACTCAATCGATAATCATGAATGAAAAATAGAATCACATAACAGTTTTCATTATAATTGTTGTCTTTAGGGAAAAAAAAGAAAATTAATTTTGTGGATATCCAATGGGTATTAGGTATTACTCATAACCTACCTATATATACTGGATAAAACATTATCCACCCACTTAGCCCATATATTTCAAACCCATACATTAAGTCAATTACCGTGGGTATTTATCCCACTAGTATTTTTGCCATCCCTAATCAGACTGTTACAACCACTTGAACTATTCGTTTCAAGTTCGTCACCCTACTGCTCAACTTGCAACTATGGTTTCCTAATACGATCAAATTGTTTCTTAATCCAATTATGTGAATATGGCAAAACTAAAGGTGTGGTAATATTTGTAATGGACACTTGAGCTCAGATTTGACTAATCTCACCATCTCCTCTCCTCTTCCTATAACTCATGCAAGATGTCGTATACTTCCTACATCTACTCATTTTAATTTCTCTATAAATAAGTTCACTCAAGTTCATAAAATAGTCATAAATCTTCTCTCAATCTATCAATTATGTTATGTCTAGTAAACATTTGTACATGTGTTATGCTCATTACATTGTCATCCAAGACAAGGCTACGGGCAAAAATCTCTTCCAAGGCATGAGTGAGAATGTGTTGCATCCTATTCCCATTTCCTCTTAAATTCGCAATCCCTTCGTCAGATCATCTTATATTGCAAACCTTAGAGCTAACGTCTTATCTACTCTGTGGCATGACATATTAGGTCTTCCACATAAACATATAATGTCTATTTTAATGAATAAGGCTAGACTTGTTATGCCAGCATCTCAATTTTTTGTTTGTCAGTTTTCTTTGTGGGGGAAAAGTGACCCAACCACCTTTTCATTCGTCTAAAGCTATGTATTTTTCTTCTCTTGAATAACTACATAGTGATGGTTTGGGTTTCAGTCACTGGTGCTAGGTATTATATGTCTTTTATTGATGACTTGACTATACATACATTGTTGTTTCCACCTGCTCTTAAATATGAAGATTATTATGTGTTCAATAGATTTAAACCTTTCATTGAGAATTTTCTCTACACTAAAATCAAACTTTTTGTCTGATGGTGATGATAAGTTTACAAACAATACTTTTAAAGATGATCTCACTTGTAATGGCATTTTGCATAAAAAAATATCATGCTTTTATACACCATAATAAATGACCTTGCTGAGAGAAAGCATCGGCACATTGTAGATTTACCCTTTCTCTTCTTATTAGAGCTTTGTTCATATTTCTTTTTTGACTTGTGCATTTTATACTACTGTCTATTTGATTAATTGAATGATTTCTCAGACATTTAACAAACTTTAACCTTTTGAGAAGTTATTTGGCACTCTACTAGATTACTCTTATCTTAGAGTTTTTGGGTGTGCTTGTTATCTTTTTTGTCAAAACCTACAATTCTCACACATTTCAACCCTAAACCACCCATTGCATCTTTCTTTGATATCCTTTAGAGTACAAAGGCTATCTTTGATTCTTAACTTCATGGATGCCTTCTTTGGATGCAACTAGATCCTTATGCACCCCTCGGACCAAAAGAAAACTTCCTTCATAGCTGAATGCAGCACATACTGCTACAAGGTGATGTTGTTCAGACTAAAGAATGTGGGAGCCACCTATCAGTAACATTTCACGCGCACAATGGAAGTCTACATCGAGGAAGTTTAACCAAATCCCTCATAGCATGAGACCACATCTCAAACCTAAGCGTACATTTGACGTACTTAATACATATGTATGATATTTAATCCCTCATGGTGTAATTTTAGTTTCTCTTGGGCATGTTCGTCAATCACTTAGTAACAATACATGGAATCGAAGCTAGCCTTTATAATATTAGCACTATCTTGATATGGCAGTGTCTCACTTCTTCAGTGAAGTTTAGAAGCTTACAAGAAGGCTAGTTGTGTTGAACTGTTTGATCTTTAGGTCCTTAGGTGCCTCCACTTCTTTGACATCTTGAAGAGATGCAAGAAGTTTTCATGGGATGAAAAGGTACTTGATATCCACGCTGCTTTCCAAGCCAGTAGATGGAGAGTGCCTCTACTTGTAACCAACCATCTTAGGCTCACCCATCAGCTCCATCCTTGTCTGGGAAGAGGTTATGGAACAACTACTAGTCTACTATGTCAGCTAGGTTCACAAAATACCTCGTCGAGTGCAAAGCTCCAGCTCAAGCAATTTAGTCCAAAAAAGAGATGTCTGCCTTCGTCCTCGCTTAAGCTAAAGCTCAGTCTGCTAGCTCAAGTCGCAAGTCAAGTAGTGGAAATCCAATGACAGACAGAAAGGAGAGTTAGACTGGAATGCAAGAATGAATCTCAAACTCAAAAAGGTATGCTCCCGCAGTCAGGATTGCTACTTTGTAGATTTCCAATAAAAGGTATACGTCAAAAGAAGATTTGGTTTACCCGGACGCTAAGGTTGAGACCAAATACTCATAAATTACAAAATTTACCTCAGCCTAGTCATCTCGAACACAAAGTTAAAGCCATATTTCTAGAGTCACACCACCTTGGTTTCGACCTCTTACCCTCTCTGAGAAGTGTAATACAAGTTAGATATGTTTAGAAGAATGATGAAATGGGCTGTGAAACTAGGAGAGTTTGACATCATGTATGAGCCTTAGACCGTCATCAATGCACAAGCACTAGAAGACTTCATTGTGGAAATAACGCCATACCCAATGAAAAATAAGGAAAAGCCTGAAGCAACGTATTAGGCACGACCAAACATCTTATATGGTAAGTGGAGATGAGGTTATTCATCCGAAAAAGACTGATGTTGACCAACGGGTAGTATACATGTTTCAGCCAACGTAAAAAGATGCGATGCCAGACTCATCCTCTAGACACTGAAAGGCCTAATCATGGAGCAATTCATACAGTTTGATTTTAAGACCTCTGAAAATGAGGCCGACTACGAGGTATTGCTTCAAGGAATACGACTAGCACATTCACTATGGGCGAAAAAAACCAAGTCTTGGTGATTCACAAATCTAGGTCAACTAGATTAATGGAGACTATTAGGTCAAGGACATGAGGATGGCCACATATCTCCAAAGGGTCAGAAAGTTGGGAGCCTTTTGCCAAGGTCACATTCGACCAGTTGTCAAGGAGTTAGAATATCCACGTTGATGCCCTTACCAACTTGCTATGTAATAGATACTTACATCATGTGAACTATCCTAGTCGAGTTCTTGCCAAATCTGAGCGTAGACACCACAGTTTGGAAGGTCCATGCCTCTTCTCATCCTTGGACTCCTCACTAAGAGGAGCCGAGTTGGATGGATCCTCACATGTCATTGCCAGAAGACAGGTCCACCACCTACAAACTCAGAATGCAAGCAACCTGGTACCTAGTGCTAGATGGAGTCCTATATAAAAGATTATACTCAGTGTCATATCTTAAATGCCTCCACCCAGATTAAGCTCGATATGTGTTGTATGAACTTTGTGAAAGACAATATGTTAATGACTCAAGTGGATGTCACTAGGGATTAAGACCTGGACTATTGTTTACTATTGGAAAAAAATGGATCAGGGATGCCTAAGGTTACATGAAAAGTTTGAAAAATGTTAGTGTTTCACCCCCATTCCACATTAGCCACCTGAAGAAACTTAATACTATACTTGTGATGGACATTATTAGGCATATTCCTTTGAAATTCAGCCCCAGGCCAGAAGAGGTCCTTACACTTTGTCACATACTAGTTCTTCAAGTTGATAGAAGTCGAACCCTTCGCAAACATTAACGAGAAGGACATTTTCTCTAGAATAAAGTAATTTTAGGTTCGGATTCAGAAAATAGTTTTAAACAATGGAATTTTGTTCTCTGGCGGCACCGTAAGGAAATTCTATCAAGACCATGGCCTTCAACTTCACTTCTCAACACCGAGGAATCCGTAGGGAAATGGATAGGCCAAACATCTGATAAAACCGCTCTAGAAACTTTGAAGAAGAGGATGAACTGAGAAAGGGGGAAGTGGGTCGAAGACATCACAATGCTATGTTTCTGAAAAATAATCGAGTGAGTGCCTACCGTCGAATCACCCTTCTCTCTAACTTGTGGGGTTGATGCCGTGATACTACTTGAGGTGGGGGTGTTGGTTTCGCAAACTAAAATCAGCTATCGTAGCGGCATCATTTCCCGTACGATCAGATTGCGAGCCACAAAAATCTTCTCAAACATTTTACCGATTATTGCTATAGATATATTAATCTAATATGTAAAGAATAAAAACCATCTGATGCAACCAATTTTTCTAATATTTCATGAATGATTCAGTTCCTCGAACCCTTCAAGAATGATCTGGTTCATTGAAACCTTCAAGAACAATCTAGTTCTTTGGATCCTCAGATCTTCTACGCCTAGTCTGTGGCACTAGATGGATGGATGTGTGGACGTTTTTCAAAATATAAATTGATCACACACTCATATTTTCTAATCCCATGATGATCTCAATACATGGGAAAGTGGGGGTCGATAGATGAGAACTTTTCTCTACGAAAGTGTGATCAATGCCTAATCCATAAATTGCCCATACGTATGACCATCTAGTGCAGGATTTAGCCATGGAAGATCCGAGGATTCAAAGAACCAGATCACTCTTAAATAGTTCAAGAAACCAGATTGTACGTGAACAATTAGTGGAATCGGTCTTGTCATTATCAGAAGGTAAATTATTATTTAAGTAATAAATTAATATTTCTATAGTTAGTAATTGGAAAAAAAATTCATGAGTTTTTCGCTAATGATCTGATCGTATGAGCAACGCTTTCGTTACAATTGTCGGTTTTGATTTACAAAACTAACAAATAGTTCATAAATTAAAGCTAGGTAAATTATTTATTAACCTCTCTAATCCTGGACGATATGAGCGCCCAATTTATTCTAAGATCTTAAATTTATCATTTATTAGAGAATCAACGAAACTCAGGGAGACAAAAGGTGAATCAATATTCAAGGGAACTATTTGTATGAGTTATAATGAATGTATGGATTCCATCTTGTAAATTAACGTTCCCACCTATTTACTTCATTAAACTTCTAAGATACAAATAATTAAGTTCAATGAGATACATAAGCCTTTATCAGTAAGTAAAAAACATAACATTATAAATAAGAGTATGTTAATTACTCAGGATTAAGATTGTTCAATATATGATCATCGATATGATAAAATTTAAATACTCTATATTCTAATAGTATTATTAGAGATTCAAGTTTATCATGTCTCAACCTTATCTAATCTCACTATATAAAGTACTATCATTCCAATTCGCTACGTTAATAGTCAGGATAAAACTGTTCCATTCTTAGATGGAAATGAGTTGTACTCATGATTATTGAAAGATAAGATCTTAACTTTAATTATTAGTATAGACATTTTTTCATTATTATCATTAAACATTATCATCTTGTATATAAATCTTATATACAACTTTTAAGGTCACACATAATAATCATGAAATTTTTATGATATTTATAAAGTATCTAACATACATGCATACAAACATTATATGAAAAGTTACTTTATTTATCAATTTGCAATGAAGTCTTTATATCATATGCTTTTAGGCATTATTTCCAACAGAGGCTGCCTTCGATCCAAATTCATTTGGTGACCGAGGGACACAACCATGATACCACGAGCAATGCCCTAGATGCTTTGGAAGAGAAGAGAATAAGACATGATCAGACAAGAGGCCTACAAGTAAAAATCCTCTCAGTACTACAACGTCAAGGTCAATAATAGACATTTCCAGGTCGAAGGCTTGGTCCTACAAAAAAGTGTTCTAGAACAAATAAAAGGTCAAAGTAGGGATGCTCAGACCTAACTGAGAAAGACTATATAAAGTAATCAATTTAAGTGATCAGACCAAAGACTTGTACATTCGAAGACTCAGAAGACAACTTGGTGTACAAAAATTGGCATGCAACAAGTTTAAGACATTATTTTACTTAGTTGTTCAAACATTTTTTAACTCTTTTCTTTAATAAGTAATAAAGATTATGCAAAGTTCCTGAAGTCATGCGAAATTCTCAGGCGACCCTAAGGCATCAAGGCCATCATAAATGATCGATGTGTTTGAGGCCCACTTTAAACATATAACTCTCAGGCGGTTGAGGGACCTGAGCCGAAGATCATCTTAGAAGAAAGGCCCTCCCAAGCGGTCAAGAAGTAATCCTCCCGCATGATCAAAGTTACAAGCCGTCCAAGGAGCTCACATACTCCACTAGGCCTCATAGACACAAGATCGTCTCCTAGAAAGGCCCTCCCAATGAGGTTGAAGCACCCACACCACCTCAACTCTTCTATGGAAGCATCAGAGACACAAAATAACTAGGACACATTCTAATGGGAACATTTGGAGCACACGTTATACTCAAACGAGCCCATAATACAGAGAGATGAAGAACATAGTAAAACATGGAGAAAAAGATGAGGAAAAAGATAGACTACTTTAGCTGAAGAAATCAAATTTTCATTAACTTCAACCTTTTATACATACACCATATATATAGAATAATCATTAGAGACTAACTAACTTAACAGAAATAAACTGAATTAATAGTCAAGCAACTACATGCAGTCCAAGCACTTATCGCACGTGAAAGGGCTCCACGTAGACTCACCACCTCAGTAATAATCACAAGCTCTATGATATGTATCATCCTCCCTTCAAGAGAGAGGGGGAGAAAACCACTTGAAGTTTAGTTTTGAGGTACTTAAAGTGATCTGGTGCTATTGATTTAGTAAGAAAGTCAGTCGTTTGATCATAAGATGGCACAAATCAAACTCCAAGTGCCTTAGCTAAGCGTTTGTCTTGAATAAAATGGAGATCAATTTCAAGGTGTTTGGTCCTTGCATGAAGAACAGGGTTGCAGGCTAGTGGTATAATGCTCATATTATCACACCATAGTATACAAGCTTAAGGAAGCATAATGTTAAGCTCGGTAAGAAGAGATTGGACCTAGGAAACTTCAGCTGTGGCATTAGCTAATGCACGGTATTCACTTTCACTACTAGAATGAGCAACTACCTGTTACTTTTTAGAGGACCAGGAGATAGGTGAATTTCCATGAAAAAGAATGTATCCACCAGTAAATCGACGGGCATCCAAACTAGATGGCCAGTCTGTATTTGTCTAACCTTCAAATATGAGAGACTTGGTAGGTTGTAAGGTGATACTATCATAGATCACGCCCTTTAGGTAATGTAGTTAACCTTTAGTCTTCCGATACGTGATAGTTGGCTTATGTACAAACTGAGTGAGCTTGTTTACTAGGAAGCTAATGTCAGGCCTCGTGAGAAGAAGATATTATAAGGCTCCCAATACACTTCTATATAAGGTAACATCTTCAAAGACAGGGGAATTATCATTGTAAAGATTCACAGAGGCACTCGAGGGCGTAGGACAAGACTTGGCAATAAACATGTTGGTCTTCATAAGGAGATCAACTATATATCTTGCTTGAGAGAGAAAGAAACCATTTGTGTTACGAATCACTTCAATTACCAGGTAATGATAAACTAATCCCAAGTGTTTGAGTAAGAATGCCTTGTTAAGATCCTGAATTAAAGCTTGATCTTATTGATATGGCTTCCTGTAACCAGTATGTCATCAACAAACACTAAAAGAATCAATGTGCAATCACCTTCTCGATGAACAACTAATAAAGAATCTGAGATAGTATTTTGAAAACCCCATGTGAGTAAGGTAGAATGCAGATGATCATACTAAGCTTGAGGAGCTTGGTTGAGGCCACACAATGCCTTTTAAAGATGACACGCGTGTACATGATAGGTACTACTCACATAACCTTTAGGTTCCTGCTTGAAAACAGCTTCTTGGATAGAACCATTTAGAAATGCATTGTTGACGTCTAATTGGTGAACTTCCCAACTAAAAGAAACTGCCAAAGTGAGAACAATATGCACTATAATGGGTTTAACAATGGGGTTGGATGTCTCAGCATAGTCTATACCATGGGTTTGATGAAACCCCTTGGCAACTAGTCATGCTTTATACCTTTGAATACTTCCATACGCATTGTATTTCAACCTTTAAACCCATTTTTCCAACCAAATTCATAGAGGGAGAGAAGGGAACCAAGTTCCAGGTGTGGTTCCTTATAAGTGCCTGAAACTCAGAATCTATAGCATTCTTCCAATTTGCATCAAACATAGCAGTTTGACTGAGGTTGGTTCTGATTGAGGTGCTAAACAAACACTGCCATGTTTAGAAGTGAGAAAGACTTTGGGTTTCAGAGAGCCTATCTTAGAGCATGTGATCATTTTATGTGTAGGTTACCGTTATGGTAGTTTTTTATCAGAAGGTGTATTCGAATGTAAGAAGGGAACAAATAGTAAATGAACTGAATCATTGTTAGAGGAATGTTCAGGACTGGAATTAGGAACAACTAAATTTTGAGAGGGGAGATTCATACCTGATACAGACTCTTGCTCAGTGGAGACTGGAGGAAATGCTTCTAAACTAGTTAGTGATGGTGGTAGTTGAGTGTCTTTAGAGAGATTATGAGTGAACTGAAAACTTGCACCTGCTGTATTTGGTAAGGAACATGATGTTTGAGAGCTTTTGACTGAGTTCGAGAGAGAAACTTTTGAACCGGGAAAGAAAGATTCATTAAAGAGAACATTAACAACAATATAAATCCTTCCTAAGGAAGGAAGACATATGTACCCTTTGTGAGAAGAGAGTAACCAATAAACACACACATATCACTTCGAAATTGAAGTTTGTGCCTATTATAGGGTCTCAAATGTGGGTAACAAGCAAACCCGAATGGCTTTAAGAATAGGTAATTGGGTTGCTTGTTATAGAGTAGCTGGAATGGTGAGGAACCTAAGAGCACATCTGTAGACTGTCTATTGATGAGGTAAATAGATGTATGAAAAGCATGCCACCAAAATGACAAAGGAAAAGAAGCTTGGGCAAGCAATGTAAGACCACACTCAACAACATGTCTATGATTTCGTTCCACTCATCCATTTTGATTATATGTATATGGACATGAATGTCTAAACTCAATACCATGAGAAAGAATAAAATTTTCAAAAGTCCTAACTCCCCTCCCCAATCTGATTGAAGTGCTTTTAAGGGGTGAGAAAACTATTTTTCTGCATTGATTTTTAATTGCAGGAACACTTTATAGGCTTCTAATTTGGCTTTTAGGAGATAGATCCATGAGTAATGGCTGAAATCATCAACAAAGATGATATGGTATTTATAACCATCTTTAGAGCTTATGGGGGCAGGTCCCCGCAAGTCTATATGGACTAGTTCTAAATGTTTCTAAGCTTTGGAGACAAACAAAGGGTGGTGTTTGACATGGATTTTACCTCTTGGACAAGAATCACATAAAACATTGTCTTGGGTGGGAGTTTTGATATTGTGAATTTTTAGAATTTGAGACACTATTTTGGATGAAGAATGGCCAAGCTTCTTGTGCCAAAGATAAAAATATTATTAGAACTAGCATGCAAATTAGTGCTATTTACCAAATCACAATTTGTAGAGTGACTAGAATGACTAGAGATAAAAGAATAAATGACTTTATTATTAAGAGTGTTATTACAAACAGAAGCTGGAAAGACTAATGAACAATTGATATTTACATAAGAAGTCATATGTGCATTATTACAAGGTAAAGAAGAAACAATAGGCATTGCAGCATGTTTATCTGTCATAGTAGAGTAACTATTGTAAACTTCTAAGCTAGAAAATTTATTTGACAGTGGAACATTAAAACAAGAAAGTTTGGACTGAGTAAAGACAGTAGAATTCTTGAATTTGCTATTGAAAATTGACAGGTTAAGGCAACGAATCTCCTTTCTCCAGGCACCAACAGTTCATAAAGCCCTTTCTTAAATCTTCGTTTGAGAAGAACATGCTTCGTGGTTTCGTCCTTGATAAGACAAAAGTTAGCATGGAACTCAATATAAATGGGATTATCTTTGATCAATTGGGAGATAATAATCCAATTCTTTTTAATTCTAGGAACCTTGAGTAGTGATTTTAGTTTAAGAATTAAAGAGCTTTTAGGAACAAGGAGAAGTGATTTTAATTCTATGTGTGATCTGTAACACTTTACCATCACCAACCATAAGTTTTTCCTTGCCATTATAGTCTTTTGCAAGATGATGGTTGCTCATATCTGCTGTAATGTGATTCATAACTGCATTGTCTATGTACCAAGCTTGGTCATTTACTGTATCAGTTGAGGCAACCATGGTAGTAGGATTGAAGGTGATGTTCTGTGCCTGAGAATATGAGGTTTGTGATTGAAAACCTCCACCAAACCTATAGTAACAGGTAAGAGCACCATGGCCACTCCTTCCACAAACTTGGCACATAAATCTGATATACCTCCTTCCTCATCTTCCTCTTCTACCAACGTTTGAATTACCTCAAAACTTTTCCTATCAACCTTGTGACCAACTCCTTCCTCTTCCATTTCTAGTTTGTTGGCTATTCTGAGGCCAATTATTCCCATTTCTTCTTCTTATTGTGCTGCCAACATAATTTGCAGACATTGAATTTCTCACATTCATCTCAATATTGGTATTCATTCTTTCAATCCTGCACTCATGACTCATTAAGAGCCCTTGAACCTCCTCGATGGTTAGGTCTTTAGCTCGAGAGATTATATTAACAACTATTTAGTCAAAATCGACTTCTTAACCATTCAAGATATGAAGAAGTAATTCCTATTCTTTAATTGTATTTCCTACTGCGGCTAAACCATCGGCTACTAACCTCATCTTGTCACAATAATCTGTGATTGAAAGACTTCCTTTTTTCATTATCTGCAACATATTCCTCAGTTGAAGCATTCTTGATTTCAAATGGTTTGAATAGTTCATTTCAAGCGTTTGCCACAATCATTTAGAGTGAGTATATTGTAATATGATTCCTAGTACACGCTCGGTCATAGAGGACCTGAGCCAGCTTAGCAATAGCTAGTCATTCCTGATCGAGTTGACATATTTGGGAGTATTCTTTCCATCAGCTAATTTTTGTTAAGATTTCTCACAGTTTCCAAATAGAAACTTGTCCAAGCCATGACAAAAAACAACAGGCACAACTTGAGACTTCCACAACATGAAGTTGTCTCTGTCAAGTTTGATCAAGAGAGAAGAATTAAGAGTGGAGTTCAATGTTTTCAGAAATGAACTTTCAGAACCTGTATTGGTTGAATTCTCCTCTAGCTTACGTTTGAATCTCCTGCCATTGTTAATCACCTTGTGCTCTTTACTCAGATGAAGAACAAAGTAAAACAGAGAGAAAGAGACAAGGAAGAAGATATACGATTTTAGCTGAAGAAATCGAATTTTCATTAACTTGAACCTTTTACAGATACACCATATATATAGAGTAATCATTAGAGATTGACTAACTTAACAGAAACAAAATGAATTTATAGTTGAGAAACTACATGCAGTCCATGTAGTTATCGCACGTGAAAGGGCTCCATGTAGACTCGCCACCTCAGTAATAATCACGAGCTCTTTGATCCTTATCATAAAGAAATCCAAAGCATCAACCATCATGGATGGAAGAACTATCGGGGCTCATTTGTTCCAAAAGGCATTGGGGCACATGATCTCTACAGAGGGAAAGTCCTCCCTCAAGCTAACGCGCCAACGCATAGGATCACCTCAGACTTGGAGATAACAGGGTGAAGTAAGATTTCGAGACAAATGTTCCATAGAAGGGGTCAGATTCCATATGAAATGATTTTGAGCTAAAGCTTTAATATATCTAGTTCTTCTCAAACTCGGTACAAGCAAAGAACTTTACAGATATTATTGAAGACTTCACAAAATTATTGAAGAATGCACATATATCATGCTTTGCTACTACTAGATAAAATTTAAAGTGTACATGACAAGGAAAGAAATTCAAGTTTCAAACACTCAAAAACAATTTTATCAGAACATGTTATGGCCACATCTAGCTAGTTTCAGCAATGCATGGCCTTAAAGATAAAAGTTTAAAGGTTTGTTAGATTTGCAAACACCACTCTTGCACCACTCCCCTCCATGGTCATAGCGCCAACATTTGAAACCTCCACCACGAGCACATCTCCCTCATTGGGAGCCATGACCTTTGCAGCGGAAGCGTTAAATGCTTAGATCTCGGTCATGCTCAAGTCAAATACTTTGGGTGGGCTAAGATTGTCCTGATGGAAATCACGGGTTTCAGTACTTACGACCTCTCTCTCAGTCACATCAGTCGACATCTTCTCACCAGTCTAAAATTCAGCTGATGGAGAAGCTAGTGGAGTCTAATGATGAACCAACCCTATAATCTACTCCCACTCGATAATCTTTCATTATCTTTGTTCATACATTCATCAAGAAGTTGACACTATCTTTGTTCAGACATTCCTCCCGATATGCCACTAAATTCATAATCAGATGTTGGTAGTCGATTTCTAGGGGAGTAACTTTTGCATCTAGCATGTCATTTCCATATTCACCTCTTGAAGGGACGATTCTGAAAAGGTAATATTCTCCTCCAAGACTAGAGTTTGGGCTCTTAACTACGGCACAAGCTTTAGCTCGAACTTAGTCTTCCTCAGCTTCTCATGGACCCTCTCCAACTTAGACATAATTTCATGACACATCTCTCTTAGGCACATGGCCTTCTTATGTTATTTTCACAACTTGGATGTCCTGAAACATAGACACCATGGTAGAGGCAAATACACAAAATGATGCATGAAGGATTGACTAAGTTCCTAACTTGACAAAGTTGGAGGTTACCACCTCTGCCAACTACGTTATATCCATCTTACGTAAAAGACAACAACAATTAAGCATCATCAATGTAACATGCTATTGACTAGTGTGTCCTATGACATGACCTTCCCGTCCTAATCAAAAATCCCCATTCAGTCCCATCTCACGAGCCCAAGTCTAGGGACACGCCTCAAGATGGGCCTCAAAACGGGACAAATAGTCTTGTATAGTTGCAGGTTTGCATTGCAACACGCCAGTGAAAATTCTCAACATAATGTTTCAAGCAATTGCAACATATGTTGTTGCACTAATATCTAACAAGGAACAAGGTCCCTTGGGCCTTACTTCATGGGCCTTCACAATGTTTCGCAGGACTACAGGACATGCCTATAGGACAAGTTCATTCTTAATCTCGACCTGAACATGTTCGAGATGGAAAATTTTCTAAATTTTATGACCAGTAATGATAAGATTGGGTAAGATTTTAGACATAATTTTTTATGAGGCTCAACAACAAGCCATGCCCAAGATCCACCCTATTTGTCCTGCATTAGCTTCGAGTGACGTGACAAGGGCCATATTTGTCATTCAAGCCCACATACATAAGAGTCCCCTCGGGCATGGTCTTAGCCAGAGGCTCTTCGAAAAGCGTCCCTCTGAATTTGGGGCCAATGTAGAAACGACAACAACAACAATAACAAGAGGAGGAGTTATGGACCTTAAGGATGTAGCCAGCACTAGAGGTCATCGACTCATCTCCCTCTTCTTCTTCATCTCCCCCATCGATAACTTTTTGGCCCTAGTATTAGCCGAGATAATGACTTGAGTATTTTTCTCTATGGGGATTAGAGGGCTTTTCACAATAAGCTTGTGCTCAATCCCGTATAGGTAGTAAATAGGGAACCTAAGAAAGCTAACATTGGGTTACTAAGCAAGGAAGAAAGCAGGGAATACCTCAAGGAAAATGAGCAACATAAGTCCACACTCACGCGACTGTCAAGTTGTGCTCAGTTAGAAATTAATCACACTTTGTTTAGAAATGAGATTGGTAAATGTGAAGGGCAGCCAGTGAGGTCTTGGTCAATTTGATTAGCATCTTAGGGTTCAAAGATGCAGAAAATGAGGGAGAGTTCGAGAGCTATAGAAGCTGAGAGTTTGAAAATGGCTAAATTGAAAGGACGAGGAAGGACATGAACTTCAAATCTCCCAAAAACGCAATCAAATGGGTGTGATCTCGCCAAACCAACAACCCAGATCACGTCTGAGTGATATTGAAACATCATTTCATCTTCTCTGCCAAAATAATTCAAACACGCCATCATTGCAGTAGAGGACAGTCGCCCTTACAGCAGGCACTCTACTGCCACCTAATGCCTCAATTGACTTTAACCAGGGACTCTAGTTCATCTAGACTCGCCCCAGTGAACTCCACCATGGTCTGATATCTCTGAGAATGACTGTGAACTCCATCATAGGACCAGAGACCATATCTAATGGACTGAAGCCTTTGATCCATGCCATAAATATTACCCACACGGCTTATCAGAATTTCATTCTGAAAAGTAGTCTTCTAGACAATAACTACCTTTATTGATTCTAGATCCTTCTACACTAAGTAAACTCTATGTGCTTGGGCTACTGATGTCGATCGAGCCGAGACCAAGATGACCATGATTCATCTCCAGAAGACATACATGCACAGATGTTACGGATGAAATATTTCTAGAGTCTGAGACATCCACTCAGACTCATGAAGTGATGGAAAATTATATAGGGTCCTAATTCCATCTTAGCCCAGATCACGCGAGTTAAAGACCAAGCCTAACATGCCTATTACACAGAGTGAATACACCATGAAATACACTCACCTTAGAGACCTGGGCCATGGACCTTTCTAGTACACTCTCTATGGAAGAACTTGAGGGTTTAAGACTGACATTGGTTTTAGTCATTCATCCCTATCAGCCCAAGTGGTCTAAATCTGACATTGCTACCAATCTTGTCCTCCTCGTATATCGAATTGGATAGAACTCATCGCTTATCAACCCAATCAAAGTAATGTTAATATTATAATCTCTAAAAGTATTACTTTACAAACAAACTAACTTTTAGCCAATGAAAGTCAACCCACTCCTATTCAACATTCTCTTGAAAATATTGATTACATTCAACAGTATATGTATGACACTGTTAAAATAAATTCCTAATCATTCATATCTAATCCCCAAATTAAGGAGCTAGCTAGATTAGTGCCCGTAGAAATTCATTTTTTGGATCCATTATGAATAATGATCAAGATTTTAAAATCCAACAATTAGAGCTAGAACTAAAAAAATTAAAAATGAAAAATTTAAGACTTAAAAGTATAGCCACTAATTCTCAGGTCAGTCAACCAATATTTGATAATAAGACTGAGCAGTCTGTTGGATATGAATCTCATACTGCCTTTGATTTTCAAGGAGTCATGCCTCCTGTTAATCCTTACTCTTAATTCTTACTATGGGAATTTTAAGCCATGAATACAAGCCTGATTGAGTGGGATTAACACAACACATGAATGACCCAACCAACCTTAGTAGATGCAAGAGGGAGACCTATGATATAGACCAAAGAAAAATTATATTTGCTAAATGGAAGACATTTATGCAAGAATTTAGGACTGATATTTTTTTTCTTATTTTTATTGAAGATATTTATGAGAAAAATATTAAAGTCATCTCAAAAACTAAATGGGTCAAATAAGATTCTAGCAGGGTTACTGCTAGTCATCCCCGACCTGAAAAATTGTTATCAATCATAAAAACTCTTTAGTTAATGCCTCTCCTTTTAAAATTTCTAATGAGAGTGACCCCAATAAAAAATTTATTGAACAACTCAATTACACTAATCAAAATTTGATAACAATAGGAAAATAATTAGGCAAAGTTAAGAATAAGGTGACGATCTCCATGTGCCTAAAACTGATAATTTTGTAACTTTAAGAGAACTCAAACTCCATTAATAAACCTTTTTGATAAAACTATTTTAAAAATCATTCCCCTTAATAAAAAGATTTATCAAACACTTTAAGAGCTAAATAACAAGTTTACTGAGTCATCTTCTTCAGTTAAGGTGATTAATCAAGACCATGATTCTGATTCTAATAGCCATAAGTTTGATTCTGCCTATGAATCCTCCATCATTAACAATTTAGAAGAAACATAAATAATCTAGTGATCAATAAACTTGAAAGAAAATGGCATAAAAGGCTTATTCCTCCGGTTATTCAAAATTTTTAGTCTTATTTAGTCAACCAATTTTCTGTCTCTACTGAAAAACTGTATGAGTGGAATATTGACAAGGTTTCAGAATAAAAAGTCCTCAATAAGTTACAACACATGGCAATAGTGGCTAATAACTACATCACCACCCTTAATCCAAGAATGCTATTTTAACTACGATAAAAATTGATGCCGAAGGAGCCCCTATTCTTGGAGATGATTAGGAACAAATGCATGATGCTCTTAATACACTCTTTTATACAATAATTGAACACTTCATTGATATGCCAAGTAATATTACTTCGCGTATTCATGATCATTGATCAATCTTAGGTGTCCAACCGTAAGTGATTTTGAATGGTACAAAAACATCTTCTTGTCTAGAGTGATGACAAGGGATGATAGTATTTAACCCTTTGGGAAAGAAAATTTTATAAATGGCTTACCCAATTTGTTTGCTTAAAAAATTAGGATCGTCCTTAGTGATGACCTAGGAAACATAGACTATAATAGTCTCACCTATGGCACTATCATCACAACGGTATAAAAAGACGGTTGCAAATGTGTATTGATATGAAAATCAATAAACAAATTCAAAAACATAGGAAAGCTACTCACCTAGACTTTAATCCTAGAAGAGCTTACAAACCCTATAGGACAAAATTTCACAGACAAAGAAATAAGAATTTTGTCAAACATTACTATAAGAATAAAAATCATCCTAAAAGAAAACACAATAAATGATTTTTTGATAAAAGTAAAATCAGATATTTTAAGTGCAGTCAATATAGTCATTTTTCCAATATCTACCAAGTCAAAAATAGAATAAACCAATTAAAGATTTTCTATGAAGAAAAATAAGATTTGTTTAGAATTATAGAATCCATAGATTACTATGAAATCAATAATGAAGATTTGGAAGAATTTGATTGTACTGATTCTAACAATTTGAAATCGTCAAGTTTTGACTGTGATTCTTCAGACATCTCTATGAGACGTAAGGATAGTTGTTGTCAGAAATCTATAAATATTTTAACTAAAAATGAGGAACAAGAACATTTTTTAATATATTTAATGAGTAGAATTGATAATCCTGAGTTAAAACAAGAATACATTGAAATACTTAGAAAGATTATTCAAAAAAAGAAGATACAAAGTCTAATATAATACTGTAAGCTTTTCTCAAACCCTTGAAAGATTCATTAAAATTAAAAGAAAAAAAATAAGAAAATTACTCTTCAAGAGCTTCAATAAAATTCTTGAAACATTAAGAATGAGATAAAAGAATTAAATGATTTAAACATAGAAATAACAAAAGAATTAAATCTTTTAAAAATAAAAATTTAATTAAAAAACATGAATCCAACGAACTAGAAGAACCTAGTAAGACCTTTATTCACTCTGATAATGACTTGAATAACCTATTGTCAACATACATAATGATGACAACTTCATTCAAATCCTTAATCACATCAAGTTTAAAAAATGACACATAATTGTCAGTGTTATTATCCAAGATTTTGATATCACCTTTATAGCTCTTATTGACTCAAGAGCTGACTTATATTGTATGTAGGAGCTGACTTATATTGTATGCATGAATGATTTGTGTGTGTGTCTATATATATATATATAATATTCTATTTTGTTTAAAATTTAAAGTGATGAGAATCATGAGATTAGGGATAACTATCATCATTTAGTAGTAGGGTAGAGTTAAACAACCCACTAAATGATAGATATCAAGTAGTTGAGATAATGTAGATTTTCTTGATGGGAGGAAGTTGTGATTGTATCAAACACTGAGATGAGGATCACTGACCTGGTCTATAAATATATGCATGTATATTTCATCAAGTATGTGCTATCAAGTTAGGCATAGGCTAGAAGATCATCTCTATTATTATTGTGATTTATTTATTGTTCTTGATCACCTATTGACTGGAGGTTAGTTTTTAACTCATAATTAAATTTCTTACGTCTGGTATTAGAGCCTTCATGCTATATGTTCAGTATAAAATATATATAATTTTAAAATGTTGTAGTTTTTTTTATACATCTAGTAAGACCCTAAATCGATTTGAAAAAAAAAATACATGGTTACAATATCATATCTATGCACGGAGAAATATATATTTCTTGTTTAAATGTTTAATTGCTTGTCGACGTCTCATGCTAACATTTATATGCCGTTATCATAAAAAAAATTATGGCTTGTGATGTTATGGTTACTTGATAGTTTCTTTTATGTCCATGTTAATTGCATGATTGTCATTCTAGCAATTTAAAGTTTATTGTGCTTTGGACGTTTAGAGTTTTGTGATCTGACCAAGTATTTTGGGGTATATTGCGTATATTCATGATGACGTCATGTAAGAAAAAGGATTTTAGATCTTGATGATATTCATGATGTCATGATAATACATATTAGCATGATTTGAATACATGATAAGTTAACCTTTAGATTTTGATGGATATATGTGTCTGAATCTGGAATTATATATCATATATCTTACAAAATGTTGGTTGCCATTAGCTACATGCATAATAGACGTAGAAAGTTTTAAAAAGTATATGTTCATACATTGCATTATCGTGTGTTTGATAATTGGTCCCACAGATACGGTGAATGTTAATTTAATCTTGTGGTAGAGCTTCTAAGATTATAATGCTTTCTTGATTTAATATTGAGGCTTTTAATTTTTTTCGCTTCCATTTTATCAAGCAATTATCTATTGCATAAAACCTGGTTTATAGCCATTTAGGGTTTCATATTTGAATTAGATGAAACATATAGTATTCATGTGTATAATTGCTAGTCTCTTTAATTAATGCATGGATTTTGTGATGAGGGCTATATATGAATATGTGATTCCAGTTATGCTAAATTATCGAGTATGTTAATATTTTGAAGGTTTAATATAAAGTTATGAACATTTGTATATCTATTTTTGATCATGTAGTAGTTATTATGATTTTAGCATATTCGGTTGTAAAGCCATATCCATGCATTGTTGACAAAAAATGTATTGATAGTTTACTTTTAATACTGGCATTGTCAACATAAAGATAAATGAGATATTTGATGTCATTATAAAGTAGTGATTTCTATATGACTTAAGAGTAACCACAGTATCTTAAGAGATACTAGTAATCATATGAGTAATTATAATTATGTTTTTAGGGCATGTCCCATATTATAATTAATTCATAAGAGTAATAACTTGGCCCTACAAAGAAATTATTATTTTTCATAATTTAATTAGAATAATGTAGTAAATTGACATTAGTGAATGTATTTTTCCTATGCCCACAAGTATGGAGTAGTATTATTCTTGGTGTTTCATATTTGCTAGTCTTACTATAAAGTTAAAGTAAATTCATGCATTTTACAACATCTACCCACATGAAGGATTGAATTTGCTATTTACTACAATGTTGACATTAGTTGATTTAGAATAAAGTTTTAGTTTCGTAGCACTAAAGTAAGTATATTCATTGGTTATTGGCAGTTATTTCTACTACTTTTGATGCATCTCAATTTTTAATGCTTACTGATGATAATTATTCTGAGTGGAAAAACACTACTCTTTTTCCTCTTGAGTGTATAGATCTTGACTTGGCACTTCGTGTGGATGAACCACCCACTCCCACGGATTCCAGTACACTACAGGTGAAAGTCAAATATGAGCAATGGGAGCGATATAATCACTTAAGTAAGATGCTCATTATGCGTCATGTCAGTAGGAGCATTAGAGATTTATTCCTAAGTGCTCAAAGGTCAAAGATTTACTAAAGACCATAGAAGAACAATTTTTTACTTCTGACAAGGAAATGGTTAATACCTTAATGAAGAAGCTTTTTGGCAAATCATTTGAGTGTTCTAGAGGTGTGCATGAATACATTATGGAAATGAGGTGGCATGGTTGCTCAATTAAAGTCCCTAAAGGTTGAGATCTCTGAGCCGTTTCTTGTTCATTTCATACTCAACTCTCTTCTTACTTTATATGGACCTTTCAAGATATCTTATAACACACATAAGAAAAATCGGTCCATATATGAGCTTTTGACTATGTGTGTTCAAGAGGAAGAGAAACTAAAGCATGAGAAGGTTGAAACTGCCCATCCGGTAACTCATGATAAGGGAGATGAAAAGAAAGGGAAGGATTCCTCGTAATTGAAGAAGAAATGAAAGAAATCGATGAAGCTTTATGGCATTAAGATCGTTTGCTTCTTCTACAAGAAAAATGGACACATAAAGAAAGGCTGCGAGAGGTATAAAAGATGGCTCGAAAAGAAAGGTAATCTGATAACTTTAGTGTGTCATGAATTTTTTTTTGTTGAAGCTCCAAATAATATATGGTGTATTGACTCTGATTCTTCAATACATTTTGTCAATACCATGCAAGGCTTTCTCAGCCAAAGGAAGCTGAAGGGAAATAAACGAGGCATTTATTTGGGAAATAGGATGCTTTCGAAAGTTGTGGGGGTTTTTCGACTTATTTTAAAATGCGGATTTGTGTTAGATCTTGAAAACACTTTTATATTCCATCATTTTCAAGAAATTTAGTTCCTATTTCTAGATGCTTTACTTTTAAATTCAGTTTTCTGTTTGAAGATGATATTTTTTTAACTTTTTTAATAAATAAAATTATTGTTGGTGGTGGAAAATTGATTGATAATTTATATAAATTTGACTTAGACCCCACATTTTGAATGCAATTATTTGACAATGCATGGTGATATTGGCTAAAGAGGAACCTCATTATTGAGAACTCTTCATCTTTATTGCACAGGAGATTGAAACATATCTCCATAGAATTATAGTAAATGATAAAATTCTAAAAACTTTTTACTTTACTGATTTTGGTACGTGTGTGGGCTGCATCAAGGGAAAGCAGACCAACAAGTCCACTAAAGGTGCCACGAGAAGTTCTAAAATTCTTGAAATCATATACACTAATATTTATGACCGTTTAATACTCCATGTCTGAATGGTCAGAGATATTTTATCTCATTCATTGACGACCATACCATATTTATGTATCTTTATCTTCTCTTTAATGAGAATGAATCTCTAGATGGTTTTAAAATATATAAAGCAGAAGTAGAGAAACAAAAGAAAAAGAAAACTAAAATCATAAGGTCAGACAGGGGAGGACAATGCTATGATAAGTAGACAAAAAAGGAAAAATACCCGGTCCATTTGCAAGGTTTCTTGAGCAAGAAGGTATAGTTTCTCAATATTCGATGCCTGACGCACCACAACAAAATGGTGCTGCTGAAAGAAGGAATCGAACACTGATTGACATGGTAATAAGCATGGTGAGTAACTCTAGTCTTCCTTTATCTTTATGGAATGAGGCATTGAGAATGATAATGTATAATCTTGAATATGGTTCCGTCTAAGGTCGTTCTAAAAACACATTTTGAGTTATGGAATGGATGAAAATCTTGTTTAAGTCATTTACACATTTGACGATGTCCTTTGGAGGTGAGGGAATGAATGAATGTTATCTCACAATTGCACTATACCTAAAGGGTATAAGTTCAATCAGAACCAGTGCCCACATAATGAACTGGAACAACAACATATGGATAACATACCATATGCATATGTGGTTGATAGTCTAATGTATGCACAAGTCTGTACAAGACCGACATTAGATTCGCAGTGAGCATGCTAAGCAGATACTAGAGTAATCTTGGTATAGAGCATTGGAGCGCTCCTAAAAATTTTATAAGGTACTTGTAAGGAACCAAGGACTACAGACTTGCATACAGACACTCTAGTCTCTAGAATTGGTTGGATATTTAGATTCATATTTTGTTGGATGTGTAAACATAAGAAAGTAAACTTCGAGACACTACAACAAATAAAAGCTACAATAACAGCCAAAAAATGTTATCATAGGATTTTCATAGCGTTTTTCAAAATGCGATGTCTGCCAGCGTTATATTAACTCTGACCCTACGATAGTGTTTTCCACCGCTATGAAAGACGAACCACTTTTAATATCGTTTATAAAACACTATTGTAACTGTTCGACAACATTTTTTTAATTCTATAGAAAGTGTGCCATTGCGCTTGGTACGCGTATAACATTGTTTATAAAATGCTATGGAAAACTTTCTATAGCGTTTCAAAAACACTATCGAAAGGTTACAATAGCGTTTGTTAAACGATGTTATAAACGTATCAAGCGCAATGACACACTTTATATAGGGTTTAAAAATGTCATAGAAAGGTTAAAACAACATTTTATAATGCTATAGAAAATGCTATTAAAAGTGTAAGATAATGTTTGCAAAAAAAAAACTTTCTACAGCGTTTTTTAAAGTTGTTAAAAGCTTTCTATAGCGTTTTGAAAATGTTATTGTATGTCTAACCATATCATAATTACATTTTTCTATTGTGCTTCTTTACGCTATTATATTCTCTTATAGGGTTTTAAATGCTGTAAATAATTTACGCTAATATATCAAACAAATAATATAAAGATCATCCATTAAATCACGAATTTAAAATATTTAATTAAAGAAATTTACTAATAAAAATCCATATCAAATACACTATCAAATGTCCAAAAACATCAAAGAGCATTCCAAGGTGTTCATATCACATATTACAAATATTTTGCGTTGTACTAAATATCACAAATACAAGTCAAAGTTTTCATCAAAGAACTTTCATTTCTTCCTGTTGGAATCATATTCCCCATCACTATGTGGAACCACGCACCACCTGAATTACTATGTGTTTGTTGTGTTTTGGGTAGAACTATATTAAACAAATAATTGTTATAGTTCAATATCAACTTATAAACATATATATGATCTCTATAAAAGGTTTTCTAATATTCAGACATGTTGATCGATTCTAATCTAGATTGCAAAATCCTATTTCTTGAAATACATACTTTCCATACATCTCTGTTCTATCTTTGCAAGTGCATATATAATAGCAAGTTAAAAAAATAACATAAGGAAATCCAACACAAATGTAAGAATAAAAATGCAAAACCAACATTTCAATCCACATTTCTAGTCTTTCCCCCCGTTCTAGCAGCCCTCCCACCCAACATTTCAATCATGTCCACAAATTATGTCAACCCACATTTCTAGCGCTCACAATACTAATCATCATAGAAGAAAAGTTTAACATAATATTCAAAATCCAACCCTACCAACATAAACAAATCCAATAAAAATGCAAATCCAATATTTCAATCCACATTTCTAGCAGCCCACATTTCTAGTATCCCAGCCACATTTGTAGCATCCTCCCACCCAACATTTCAATCATGTCTATAAATTATGTCAACCCGCATTTCTAGCTCTCACAATACTAATAATCATAGAAGAAAAGTTTAACATAATATTCAAAATCCAACCTTACCAACATAAACAATTCCAATACAGATGCAAATCCAATATTTCACTCTACATTTGTAGCACCCCCACCCCCACATTTGTAGCACCCCCCACCTAACATTCAATCATGTCCACAAATTATGTCAACTCACATTTCTAAGAAAAGTTTAACATAAAATTTATCAACCATACCAACATAAGTTGATTCATACATGTTGTGTGTGTATGATTTGTTACTTCATCCGTTTTATCTTCTCTAAGTATTTATTCTCCATGATGATACTAAGTTGTATAGGTTAGATCGATTCCTTTTAGGACTAAATGCTCAAAAACCATGTCAATACATTGATGACACATATTTTGACATTTTTTGAAAGGACATAAAATTTTCTCTACATAATTTGCATTTCTTTCTGCTATCTTGACAAAATTCAATGCTCCTTCCTGATACCCTTTTGTAGCTCTATCAATTAAAATATCAACTACTAAGATATCTATTCATGATTATATTTTATACCTATCTTAAATAAAGTAACCAATCTTTTTACCTGTTGAGACGCACCCAATCTTTATTCATCCCGAAGCTACTGATAATTGATAAGTTAACTACTAAAATGTAGAGATAATTATCTTTTTGTATTTTTCTTTCAACTTATCAAAAGGAAAAGAAAATAAAAGAAGAAGAAAGAAAAAAAGAATACATGATCACGTACGACTAAATGATAAGTACAACTATTGGCTAAATGAGCATTAAAGTTTCATGCCCAACTTTTTATCAGTAAAGTAATATAGAAATTCACTCGTACAAATTTGTCAATCAAACAAACTAATAACATAAGAAAATAAAATCTAGCAAATACATTTATAGTACCTTCACTCCACGCCACACAAGTCCTTTGCAACAAGCTTTTGAGAGGGTCTCTATTATTTGCAATCCTGCACACATTTTATTAAACTATAGTTAGGCCAAACTGAAACAGTAAGCTAATTCATCATTAAAAATAAGGAAAATAATAAATATTAGTAATAAGCTTGTGGTTTTGCTAGCATCTACGTGGCTCAAATCATAGGGCCGTAGAGTCCTTTACTTGGAATAACAGTTGTGAGCAATTTTCACTCAAATAGAAAATGGTCACAATTTTTAGCTGCAAATTTACGTGTTGGAAGAATCCCAACATAAAATAGGTGGAAAATATAATGAGAAAGATGCACTATTTCTCTACTGAACTTCTGCAAAACTTATTCCATGAAAGTAGAGAGAGCTACATCGGTGACATAAAAACTAGTAAATAAAACTTAATAGGATGAAAAGTTCTAATGAAGTAAACAATTTTGAACTACCAAACATATGATTTATTTTTTGAAGGGCACTAACATACCAAACGCCATAGTCTGAGTTAATGTTGGTTCCAGTTAATGTTGGTTCCCATTTTCAAGAAAAAATTAATTAAAAATTAGCTTTTAAACAAAAAAAAGAAATAATTAATTAGCATTTCTAAACTTAAACAAAATAATCTTGTCATTGTACTATTTTCCTCACATTTTTCCTTGTTAAAGATCTTGTAACAGAGATGATTTTGCGCCAAGGGAAGCTTGAAGATGGTTTGTATGAGTTGTTTCTTCCACCCAACCAAAAGATGGCTTATCCGTTCTTAACCTTGGTGACCCCCCTTCAAATATGATTTCAACTTCTCGCTTTAGTCTAAAAAGTCTTTTAATAGATGTTTTATCTTCTAAGTTTTCCTTTTCTTCTAGTTCAGTTGTTCTATTACTAAGAGTCCTAGTCCAATGTAATGTAAGATAGTATGTACTGCTAATGTAAAACCTTACATCAATGAAAAATAATGTTTTGCTGTTACTTCTTTTTTGTCCAATGATAAATGTTTATGGCATTATAGAGTTGGAAAACCCTCTCCCCACATCACTAATATGGTACTAAATCAAATTCATATTCCACAAAAATCAAGTATACTTGCCTTTTGTGATCCTTGCATAAAAAGGAAAAGTCGTACTCCATCTCAGCCACCCACCATCATTGAAATAACTGAACCTCTCCAAATATTTCATATTGACCTCTGGGTCTTGTATCCACTCCTTCTACATCTAGCTATTACACATAGCTATTTTCATTAAAATTGAAAAATATAGTTTTCTAGTTTTACAAAACTTAGGTTGAATAGATAATGAACAACCAACCAAATTCAACACCGAAATTCATGAACACAAAACAATGAAAATGTAAAACACTAAATAGCAGAATTTCAATTTTGGAACTTGCTCAGGACAACTTTTTTCCTTAACAGATTATAGACTGTAAATTCAGAAAATCATGAAATCGACAACTATTTTCTCCAAAACTCATTGCCCTAGCTCTATTTGGTTTCTAGGGGTATTTTCTTGAGATAGCCCAATCTTTTAGACTGTTACAGGTTTTTCATACATCGAAATAGTGATTCAAGAGACAAAATGAAATATTCAAAAAAAGAGATCAAACCTGAAAATCAAAACCATGGCTTTCACGGCTAAGGCGAGGGTCAATGATCTCTAATCTTTGATTTTAACTTCTGCAACAAAGACCAAAGAATCAGAAGAGAGAGAGAGAGAGAGAGAGAGAGAGAGAGAGAGAGAGAGAGAGAGAGAAGCTAACCCTTGCTCATTTTTGTTCACTGAAATCCAAATAATCAAAAGAGAGAAAGATAGAAGCTAACCCTTACTCGTTCTCTATTCTAGAATAGAGAGAGATGGAAGCTAATCGAGAGAGAAGCTGATGGACATGCTCTGCTTTCTCTCTTCTTTGATGATGGTAAATCCCTAGCTAGGTTGTGGGTTCGTTGCAGAGAGAAGACGAAAGGCGTTGAAGAAGATGAAGGGCACTGAACTGAAGAGAGAGGGCGCTAAAGAATGCTTTGTTATAGAGAGGGGACGAAGGGTGCTGAAGAAGACGAAGGAAAGAGAGAGGGCATTAAAGAAGGATTCGTTGTAGAGAGAAGACGCTAAAGATGATGAAAGAAATAGAGATGGTTGTAAATGTGAAGAGAGAGGGATATGTCTATTTTTAGGCGGGTTGGTTTTTTTGCTCCCGCACCCATTTCCCTAAAAGATTGGCTATCTTAGAGTTTTGACATAAACGCAATTGTGGTGTGCTATAAAAACACATATTTGTTGTAGTGAGATACGTTTTGCTTCTTGCTGGAGGTGGTGCATCTTGGAGAATTATTGCTTCGTCTACCATGGAAGCATAGTTCATCACTTGTTATGAAGCTACTACATAAGTATTATGATTAAAGAATTTCATTAAGGGTCTCAAGATCATATATTGTTTAGCGAGACCATAAAGATATATTGTGATAATTCGGCTACAGTTTTCTTCTCCAAGAAAAAGTGAGAGCCGAAGCAAGCATATCGTCATCAAGTATCTAGTTGTTAGAGAGCACGTGAAAACTGAAGAAGTGTTCATTGAACACATTGATACAGAGCTAATGATTGCTATGACTAAAGGATTGCCAACAAAATAGTACAGAAATCATGTGGAGCATATGGGTCTTATTAGCTCATTGTTAGTTTAATTTTGTATGTTAGTGCTACATATGTCATTGGACATGATAGTTTCTTATCTTAGAGAATAAAGTACTTCTTTTATTCGTGTACACATAAAGTTTTCGTATCCACTGAGATATATAAAGGTCGACTCAAATGGCTTATAGGAAAATATTCATAAAGTTAACTGCTCATAATGTGCTCACTTAGAGATACCATCCATACAATACATGGAAGGGAATGCTCGGCTGAGAGGATAACCGCTATGATTCATATTGTGGAATTCTTTAATAGAGTGAGTTTTTTAATTATTAGATTTCTCAGATAGTTACAGTATGGTTATTATCACCAATAAAGAAGGGCATGACATGTGTGCTAAGTGGAAGAATATTACTTTCACGTCTCCATTAGGAGACTTAAAGTGGCTCACATGTCACTTATCTTAATTTTTAAAACTATTATAGAATATATATATATTTAAAATTTAAAGTGATGAAATTAATGATAACTCTCATCTAATAGTTGGATAGAGTTAAACAACTCACTAAATAATAGAGATCAACCAGTTGTGATCATCTAAATTTATTTTATAGAATAAAGTTGTCATTATGTCAAACACTTAAATGAGGGTCTTGAGTCTAGCCTATAAATACATGACTATATATTTCATTAAGTATGTACCGTTATTTTTGTGATTTATTTATAGGTTAGAAGATACTCTCTATTATTTTTATGATTTATTTATTATTCTTGATAAATTATTATTGAAGTTTAGTTTTTAGTTTATAATTAAATTTCTTAAAGCAGACCACTTCCTGTGGTAGATCCCTACTCTAGCGGTTGTTGCCCAATATCCCAAAGAATCCAGGTTGATAGCCATGAAACTCCCTATGTGGAGAGACTTGGTCAACAAGGAGAGGGATGAGGCAAGTTTAGTTATTTGAAGGTTTTGATATATTTTCACCCAAATATATCTCATTTCTTAAAAGTTAAAGGGCGTTTTAGGCATTCTGCACAGTTAAAACTCTATAAATAAAGGGACTACCTATTCACTCTTGTATGCATTACTCTATCTATGACACGTTGTCGATTACTGATTTCATCATTAAAGTGTAATAATATGAACACCTCTCTGTCGTTCGACCTAATACTTTTTATGATTTTCTCATTTGTAATTTTTTTCGATGTCATTGGATGACACATGAAAGAAGATCATTGGACAGTACAGACTGAATCCAAACTCGAGATTTCTTGCATTTAAAATAATGATAAATTAAACTCGGAGAAAGTTTATCCAATACAATAGTGTAAATAAGAAAACAATTGTAGTAGCTAGAAGGATTTGAAAACCATAGTAAAATACGTATCTTTCATTCTTTTAATTCTTCTTTGGACTTTTAAATGTTTATGCCACCCTGTGCAAAAATAACACACCACTTACATGCAGTTGGTCAAAACTTGTATTGTTTTTACCATTAGTTTTTTCCCAGTTTTTAGTGATTCTGTCTTGATCGTTTGTTTTGAAAACAAAACGTATCTTTTATCCGCGTTTCTATTAGAACAGGCTAAGCCAAACCGAAAGTAACATGTTATATCTACGTGTGGTCGATGAAAATTGCAGTCATGTATCTAAGTCAATACTTTCGAGTTTCAAGACGTCTAAGCAAAGACAAAAACAGATGTTAAAGCGAGAGAAGCTGAACTCGCTAGAAGGCATCACGCGTTTCTCCATTCAAATCCTCAGGGACTGTTGTAACATTTACCTTTTTTCTTTGTTTCTCTTCAAATGTAGAATTTCACGACAACAAGCTACAAAAGAGACTTAATATTGTAAAAGAGACTTAAGGAGGTTGGTTGGAAAAAAATGTTAAATGACACTTTTGCCCCCCACCTTTGACATACGAGCGTCTACTTTAGAGATTGACTTTTGGAGCATGATATTTTATTTCCTGAACTAATAATCCTCAAACACTAATCGTTAATATTGTCACCCTTGGAAAATTTAGATCCGGACGTCCATGATGGGTTGGTGCGAATCAGTTATGAAAATGAATGATTGGTAATTTTTCATTAACTTCATTAGTAGAAGAAAACTCATTGAGTTTTTCTAGAGAAAAAAATAAAGAAAAATTGGACATGTTGATTATCAAGGGTGAAAATCATTCCTCCAACATAAAAATCAAGATTTCACATACAAAATCAAGAACTCTTGGGTTGTGGAACAAGTTGAGAGTTCGATTTCATGATTTCCAACACGATTCAGTACGTAATTCATTATTTCAATTAATTCCGCTGTGTAATCAAATAAGTATTATTTGATTCGATATATTTCAACAGTAACTTTAAGTTAGAAATTTTAGAAGAGAAATGAGGCCATGGATGTGACCATCATGTGGCCTTATTATACACTGTAATACTTCTTGCGCTATAGTTCTCAATTTTTGACCCGGTCTAAACTTTAACTCCAAACCCAGAAATCTGTAACTAATTATCAGCCTGAGTTTAGGAATTATAGCACTGGACGTATTAATGTGGAAGAGAAAAGGTGTCTTGGCTGCAGCTTTTTCATCCCAAATGAGAGACTAGATATATGGGAAATATATCCTTTCCTTTCTTATTGGGGATCAATAGGTTATTTTCATTTCATGGACTGTTGAGCTCATAGTTCAACTGATCATACGAGACCCGCATAGACATTGACGAAAAAGCGGCTTTGACATTCCTTTTGTTTTTATTTTTATCATTTTCTTGACAATTTTGATGATACATAATCTCTTCTTATCGACCAACAAAAACAAAAGAGGATTTTAATCTGACAGATGTTGATGATGTTAAATTCAAAATTTCTTTCGATATAAACGTAATTCAATAAAATTTTAAGATTTTATGTTGAATACACTAAGAATCAAAATAATATAGAGTGGAAACTTACCTAAATCTATATCATAACCACTTATAGATAATTCATCTTTTGGTATTTCTATTTTAGTCCGTCATAAAAATAGAAATTACTCTAAAACCTTTAACATTAAATGGTCCACAACCTATCAGATACATTAAAACCCTCAATTGTCTAAAACTTAGTTGATCACTTTTAATTAGGTTTAACTTTATTTGACAGTCTGCAACAATACATAATTATTTTATAGATAAGTTCAGCGTTAGATTAATGATTCAACATATGACTGATTTTATTTTTGTTTAAATCTATAACGGGAGTTAGATTACGGGATATTAATTGCCATGATTATAAGTGTGTCATGTTTGACCAACGTAGGTGAAAGGTCAAGGACAATATTATCATTTAATTAAAAGAGTAGGTTTATATCGATAAAGTAATTGACTAAATTTTAAGTAATTAAGTGATGTGACAATCATTTATATTTTATTTTGTTAAATCATTTTAATTAGTTATCAAATATAAACCTATAAATAATTATCACATTATTTAATTACGTAAAATTTGATCAATTATTTAGTCAATCTAGAATTATTTCAATTAGAAACGAAAAAACTATTTTAATGGATGTCAAATTCAAACTTATTTGACATAGGCCAGATATGCCCGTCTCCCATTTCTCCATTCGACATAGTAAAACCACTCCACGCAACCAAAAAGACATACCATAAAGAAACAAGAAATTAATTTAAGATAAAATTTTAATTCGTCCAAAGTTACACAAAAAAGAAGAAGTATTGAATGAGTTTTTTGTTCAGATATTCTAACGAATCAAAAATATTATTTTAAATCTAATTTATTTAATATATATCGTTGTGATATATATATATATATATATTTTGATATTTTTGTAATACTATAAAAACACATATTCAAGTACTTTATTTTTTTATAAAATATTCAACTGCTTTCTTAAATGCTTTAAAATTAAAATAATTAAACATGTTTGTAAGGATATTTAACTGCTTGGTACAAGAAATAAAAACGGAATAATTATCTATTAAAGTAGTGTTATTTCAATGAGTAAGGATGCTTTTAGCCTGAAATCACTCTCAAATACACACAATTGTCATGTATGAAAGTTCGTAGAAAAAAAAAATTGTTAAAAAAAATAGTAAAGAAAAATCGAAACGTGCATATAAAACCCCACATACTAATTGCAAACGCAATCTATGCACATGAGAGACGCATGTTAAAAATAATTTAACTCGTTTTATTTTCAATTCCCTACATAAACTAAGAAGCAAATTTTGAAAGAAGGCCGTTTTGCTACTTCGTTTGGCCCAGCAAGTCTCGTGGCTACATTAACAGTAAACATCACTTAAAGTGCCAAACGTGGGGTATTATATCTTACGTTAAATCATGGGTTTTGTAAGCAGAAAATTTCCAGTAATTAGGAAGAGTACTTAGTTTCATTTGATATATTTGTCCATCTTAAAAATTTAGTACAGAATATTTAATATATATATATATATATNTATATATATAATATTAAAATTTAGAAAAAGAATATTCTTTATTCTTTAAACTATCTGAAACTCATAATTATAATTCTCATAGTAGTTTCAATCATTCCTGTTAGTTTTTATCAAAACCACGTCGGTTTTTAATAGCCAAATGCTCCCGTTAGTTCCAATTATAATCGTGGAGAATCAGTGGTGCGATCGTTTTCAGCCCTATAAGAATTTGGATCAGTGTTGTAGACGAGCCTTCAGAAAACTTAAATTAACCACTTGAAAGTCTTACTTAAATTAACCACTTGAAAATCTGTTTTCTTTTGCTACCCTTATCGCTTCCCTCTAACTCCCAAGTTTTCAGAAAGTAAAGATCACGCATTTAGTTTAGCTATTTTATGCATGAATTCATATCTGCAACTTATCAAGAGTAAATTAATCACTTGAAAGCCCCATTATTTTGGAGGAGGACCATGAATCCCCATTAATTCTCATGTTCTGTTCATGCCTATTGAAAATAATGTCATTTTGATAAACAAACGGGGAATAGTAGGAGCTATTTTGAAGGTTATAACTGTGAATTTTTGATAGTTTAAGGTTTAAGTTATAATATTTTAAAGTCTATGATTTAAACTATCTATTACCAATAATTTGAGTAACAAATATGTAATTTTCCTTAAAATTTAGTAAAGAGTATTTAGAAAAATATAAATATAAATACAATATTAAGTTTTTAAGTGATGTCTCAGTTTTATGACATATTAAAATAATTCATGAATGATTTCATATAGTTAATCAATTAAAATTATCAATAATGTGTAGTATTATTTTATTAAAAATCGTGCAAGAGATGGAGCCGAATTTCAGCGAAGCCAAGTTAGTATCAGTCGGAAAGTTGGGTTTGTCATTTAGGAGAATCTCATTTCGGCTGAGTCAAAGAATCCAGCTTGATTGGATATGGACCGTTGAATGTGACTGCGATCCTCCTTTGTTTCATATATCCTCTCTTCATCTGACCGTCCATCACCAAATCGTGGACCCCAACTGCAGTTTTTCCGGTTATAACTCTTGTAGTCCCACCAACCGTCCATACCTCCTACCCTCCACCCCATCCCCCGCCTGTCACTTTTCTTTTCCACCGTATGAAAAAATTATTTTTCTGATATTAATATTATAGGATTCAACAACATGCAATATAAATTTAATAGTTCAAAAAATGAAGAGTTCAACAAATTTTTTTAGTTTCAAGGAATATTTTAAAAAAGTTCAACAAATATATTTTATAATTCAACAAAACTCCCGGAATAATAAAGAAAAAAATGCTTCCAGTATTGAAGAATGATCCTATTATATATAATTATCACTTTTTAGTGTTATGACATTTCTCTTGTTTGAGTCATTCTTCTTCCTACTATAACAATAAGGTATTGTAAGGAGATACAAAACAAGTGATGGCGAGAGAAAAAAAATCAGCTTCTCTTCCCTTTCCGCTCTCTCTTTCTTTCTCCTGGTCTTAGTTCCTCACCATTCAGTAAAGAAGAGTTCTTCATTTTTTTTTTCATGCATATAATTTGTGATTCAAGAATCACTATATATTTCTTTTTCTTTACCATTATATTTTCCTTTTTAAGTTTTCTATCTCAATTTCACTTCTTATTCACTCAATCATGACATAACTCGAGAATTTGATTATCTCATTTTATAAAAATAAGAGTCTAGCTAACTAATTCATTATTTGAAAATATGTTTTCAGAAAAAATGAAAACAAGATAAGGAATGTTAATTTAAAAAAAAATAGTATCCAAAAAGGGTAGTAGTACGTACCAAAAAATGGTTAATATAATGTCCATAAATTTCTTTTAAAAACAATATATTAATAATCAACTAACATTAGAATTAGCATAGGATAAACTTGTTTTATTTATTTTTTGGAAAAAAAGACATATACACATATCTTTCCCTCTTGCACTTTCCCGTTTTTCTTAAATTGTCTCTCTATATGAGAGTACAGCTAGAAGTGAGTTCTACTTTTTTAAACAGTTTTTCTCTCTGTAAATCAGACTAATAATTCCATGCTTTCTACCTATAAAAGGACCTCCAATTCTCCCTTAACAAAAGCTAACTATCTCATTCTCCTCAGTGTGAGAGTGAACAGAGAAAACTCTCTCTCTCTCTCTCTCTCTCTCTCTCTCTCTCTCTCTCTCTCAATATTAAGAATATCATAAGAATTAGAAACAACCCAAAATGAAGGCCTTCTCTCTCAAACCGACAAGACCATGCACACTCCGTTCATCCAATACTCCAAGACACGTGGCAATCCACGACTGCACGTTCACTCAACCAACAAACCTCAACAAAAAATTCACCCATCTTCACGAACGCTTCAAGACCTGGGAAAGATTACTCGACCCGGTCGGTGACTCAACTCCCGCATTCAGGATCACTCCCAAACCGGTAAGACTCGGGAAGAAATGGATGGACTACCAAGGCGTCCGTAACTGGGACGGCTTGCTCGACCCCCTCGACGACAATCTCCGAAACGAAATCCTCCGTTACGGTAAATTCGTCGAGGCCGCTTATAACGCCTTTGACTTTCACACTTCGTCTCCTTCCTACGCGACATGTCGGTTCCCCAGAAGCTCATTGCTCGACAGGTCCGGTTTACCCGACACCGGTTACAGGCTAACAAAGAATTTACGTGCCACGTCAGGAATCCATCTCCCACGTTGGATCGAAAAGGTTCCCAGCTGGGTAGCAACGCAGTCTAGCTGGATTGGTTACGTGGCAGTTTGTCAGGACAAAAAGGAAATAGCTCGGCTTGGACGACGTGACGTTGTCATTGCGTATAGAGGCACCGCCACTTGTTTGGAGTGGCTCGAGAATTTAAGAGCCACCCTGACCAGCATACCCAATGGTGGTCATGATGTGGGCCCCGACGGGTGTAGCCCCATGGTTGAAAACGGATTCCTGAGTTTATATTCATCGGGAACTGCCACGTCACCCAGCCTGCAACACATGGTGCGCGAGGAAATCTCGAGGCTTCTCCAATCGTACGGGGATGAGCCTCTCAGCATCACCATCACCGGCCACAGCCTCGGCGCCGCCTTGGCCATACTCACCGCTTACGACGTTAAAACAACGTTCAAACCAGCCCCGCTCGTCACCGTCATCTCCTTTGGCGGCCCCCGCGTCGGCAACCGGAGCTTCAGGCAACACCTTGAGAAACGAGGAACCAATATCCTACGCATTGTCAACTCCGACGATGTCATTACCAAAGTACCAGGTTTTGTGCTGGATGACGTGTCACACAACCGAGATGTCCAGGTGGCAGGATTGCCCAGCTGGATTCAGAAACGCATGGAGGATACACAATGGGTGTATTCGGAGGTAGGGAAGGAGCTGAGACTAAGAAGTAGGGACTCCCCTTATCTTAACGGGATCAACGTAGCCACCTGTCACGAACTCAAGACGTACCTTCATTTAGTAAACGGCTTTGAAAGCTCCACGTGTCCGTTCAGGGCCACCGCCAAGAAAATGCTGGATAACAAGTACACCATCAACCACCTTACAGAAAAACTGACCGGAGTTTAAACGTACGATACCGTTAATTCTGTACATATATAGGATTGTTGTAATGTTCGGAACAACAATTCTTTCAAAGAAACATAGTAGGAAACTAGACACTAATTATTTGATGAAATTCGATTTTCCCAACATTCAGATTCGTTCATCAGACGCCACGTGCGGGTTGCTTTGTCGTTGCATGGTGGCTGTTCTGTTACCAACTCTTTTTTCCCCTGCGGTGAACCACATTTATAGTATCAAAGTTTTAATTCCATCAGTTTCGTCACGAATTAAAATTTCGAATCACTATCTATTCAATCAAATGATTGAGTACTGTCATTAAATCCCCCTATCGAGTCAGAACTTAGACATTGTCTGAAGTTGAGTAAAAAAATTGAATAACAAGTAAACATCATCGCTGCAGAACTATTTTTTCTTAATGTGAAATGACATCCAATAACAATTAACATTGATTTGAAATTTGGGGATGATAGAATGACTATGATACAGACTTTAGGCCTGTAATTATATAATTGATATTTTTATTTGGAAAATTTAAGCATATTATCTCAAAAATTAATATAAACTACAAGTCATTTTTTTGTCTTGTAAAAAAATTGAATAACAAGTAAACATCATCGCTGCAAAACTATTTTTTCTTAAGTGCACGAGACGAAACGAAACAGGTTTTGACTTTTTTATCCCGTTCCATTTAAGACGGACAAGAATTTTTGGATCCCTTCTTGTGGAAAAGCATAATTAACATGGCCTCTCTTATGTTAATTTTCTTTCTTAAAAGATTTAAAAGGAAAAGGCTATACGAGCACGTGTCAAAAACTCGATGCCTTGGCACATCCTCAAAAAGGCGATCGTTGTAGTTTTCTTTGTGGACATGTGGTTACTGACGTCTAACCCCGAAAGTACCCTCGGCACCGACCTTAGTTTCACGTGATTGCCATTGAGGCATCGACCCGGTCCGAGAAGCACTAAAATTCTCAAATGCGGCGGATTTTGCTGTATGTTGAATTACCAACCCAGCGCCGTCCAAACCGAACACGTACGGGTTCATTTACTTACGAAAATACCCTTCACCTTCAGCTTCACTTGCCACCAGTACGTCAAAAGGGTTAATGATCATCATAATTTGACTAGGCGATAGCTGTTTTGCATCACTATTTACGTTTTAACTTTTTATCTGCGGTTAATTTCTCCTTTTTGCTAAGTGAAGAATAAATGTCTGTAATTGCATCTCAATTATTTGATTATTTATCATGCGTGATGGAGAGATTATATATACATTGTCCACTTATGAATGGTGCCAGATAACATTGTCACCATCAATTTGCATCGTACCAATCATTTAAATTGAGCATTTAACAATATTTATATTCAGGAGCAAGGCCAAGAGTTTAAATTTTTTTAAACCTCATTTTATTTGCATTATAAATAAATAAATAAAGATTTTGTATAAATTTTGGTTATTTTATAAATTTGAAAGACATAACTATTATCAATTCTAGTATTTTATAAATTAAAAAGGGACAAATGGTTCAAAACTTTGTTAATTTTATCAATAAAATGAGGCAAGTAGATCCTTAATTTTTATCAATAAAACAGGCGAGTAGTAGATTGTTTGGTAGATTAAGTATTATATACAATATCATAAAATTACAAAATGCAAGGGGCAAACGCCCAAATTTCAAAACGTGACCTCGCCCCTCTGAGAGAGTTTCATCACCGTGAAAGTCGAGAGAGAAGTCTAAGGCCACTATGGTTCGGCCTCTCACTCACGTCGTCTGTCCTGGGAAATCTATTACGTTGCTCACCCTATTAGTTAGTCGGTGGAAACCTTCGTAATTTATTAATTTAGCCAGACCCGAGTTTTATATTGTACGATGAAACTCCTAATAATTTCCTCATGTTACTTTTTTGCAGGGTAATCTCCTTACATGAGGAAAGAATAAATATCAAAATCTCATTATACATTAAAACAACTATGAATTTAGGTCATACGGTAACTAAGCTTAAGGTCAATGTTGATTGTTGGGATATTGCTCTACATCACCTACAAATGCTCCTTGTGTGCTAGTACTTATAAGAGCCTTAATATCATTATTTTTAACATGTATGTTATAAGGAATGATTGGGCTGAGATTTTCAACTTGATAATAGAGCTTGGTTGAACCTTTATTTGTGTCATTTTAATTTGACTATTTGTGTTGTTAGATATGCTAGTTAGTTTGGCTATTGTGTTGTGATCTAGGAGGATATGTTGGAATTCTATCTTACATCGTCGAGATATACCCCTTTTATGCTAGTTATAAGGCTCTCGTATCAATCACATTCACTCAAATTTTAAGGAGTGATCAGACTTAATTTCTCAAAAAAGAAAATTATATAAACCTCTTAAAACTTTGAATATGATGGAAGCGAACATTGTAGTTTTAAGAAATGTCAGTTCTTAAAAGTTTTAAGTAAATAACATATTTCAATAACTGTCAATAATTGTAGACCAAAATGACCATAATCTAATTATGGTGTTTTGACAGATTTTTGGGTAAGTCAGTGGTATATAGTTGATTTACCAATATGAAAAATGCTTAAATTAAGGAAGTAATTAATGCTCAAAATAATATTTAAATTTTGATTAATTATAGGAAGTCAATTAATGTTGGACATCAATAAAAATAGTTAGAAACTGCTAAAAATCCTGAAATTTTTTGGTGATTGACTGATTAATCCATTCGTCCAAATCTATTATAGAAGGGAGTGAAATATTTTGGGGTCAACAATGAGATGAGTCAAAAATATCTCAAACGTCTCTATAATAGATGATGCAGACGGTGTAGCGTTGAAATTTATGGAGTAAATGGATCTTCGCACGCGCAGTCCACCCTCCGGAGGCCATAAATTTTGACTCAGATCGACTCACAGGGTCTGTAAGATATCAAATCAAAGTTCGAAGGCCCAGAAGCTATTTTCACAAGTTTTGGACATTTTTTTGTAATTTTCTCTTTCTTTTATGTTTAGGATTTTCTGAGACAGTTTTAATACCTTGTGTTTATGATTTTCTGACAGTTGTTTCTGACAGTTGTTGGAGACGTTTTCCCTATAATTCTAATTTTCAGTATTTCATGATTTTACGAAATTGTTGCCTAAATCTTAGTAATCTCATAATTCAACAAGTTTTAGAAGATCGAATTACTGGCAATCATGGGATGATCGATCATCCCATTGATTAACCTAAATTTTTTGGATCAACCAGTGGTATATAATTAATTTACCCAAAAATGTTTGATTTTAATATAATCAATAACTAATTAATTGAATTATCCAACTATACTATTATATTCTATAACCGAGATTAGTTATAAACAAGAAAATAATTAATATCCTTTATTAATATTGATATAATTAATAAAAAATAAAATAAAATCAGTTTTGAAAATCTGTAAATTTTGACATGCTATAAACAATAAAAGAATTAACATTCTTAATTAAATATTGATATAATTAATAAAAATGAAATAAAATCATATTTAAAAATCTATAAAATCAAGGGTAGTATCGTTTTTTTAAATCTCAGTTAATCAATGATTGATACGTAGCGATTTGATGCAAATTACTTAAGAAAAAAATGATTCTGTCGAAAGTAAAAGTCCATTGCTTTGGAAGTCAAAATTCATTGTATTTACTGAAAAAATAACAAAGGTTATCGGTTCAAATATAATTATCAACATCTCTATTATTTTAATATTTGGATATTAAAAGATAGAGAAAATTACTCTAACTATCCATGTAGTTTGCTTAAAAAAATAGACACTTATTCTAGTTGGAAAAAAGACAAATATTTCAAATCCGTTATAAATATGTTGGTTTTAGGGTCCAATGATGAAACACCCTCGACCAAACTTTGGGCTTTTCTGTCATCGAAAGAAAATATTTAGGGAGGCCTGAGTAAATTTTCAAACTAGAAGGCGTGTTGTGTCTTTTATGAAAACTACAGGGGGAGCTAGAGTATCTTTTCCTTTTCTATAGTCTACATCCAAATATATTCTTAACCCGCTCAAAGTTTATCATAACCTGATGTTTATTGTCTTCTACCCATTTGAAGGAGACGATTTTACAAGAATATAAGCTCAACCCTTGTAATGTCATGGTTTCATAAGTGAAAATATTTGGGGACTTTGACGTTTAACAGGAAGACACAAATCTACTACCCCATTCTCACTTTTTTTCATTTTCTCTTTCTTTTGTTACGTTTCTTTTTTCATTTTTCTTTCAATTTCTCTGCGTCTAAACATTTCGTCACGTAACATATGTCATATTTTTCTCCATAAAATGAAAAATGAGGATATGTTTTTTTTTATTAGTTATACCTAATAGAAAATTCTCTAGTGACATCCCATTTGAATTTAAGCACCTGACAAGGCTTTGGACCCTGAGCGGACTACAACTATGCCTGAATTTAATAGCCCATTTATTAAAAAAAGAAAAGAAAAGAAACGACTCACCATGAAGAAGGGAAGATAAGCTTCCCATGGAAATGTATAAAGGCTCATAAGCTTTTCATTTCTGCTATAATAATAAGCCTTAAGAGGGATCCAATTGTTATGCTTCATCTTCCCTAAAACTTCCATCTTCTCCCTAAACTCTTTTTCTGATACACTTATTATATCCTTCAGTAAATTGGCCAATTAAGCACCTTATCTACACCTCATCCGGAAGTATTATGTTATTGTTTTGGGCGTCTAGGGCTTTCTCTAAATTGAATAACCGCGATGTATTTAGTCATTTTAATTTTGGCCTTTTAGCCAGGTCCGAGTAATATGTTAGTTTGGCTAAATATTGGGTGTGGGTCATAAGTTAGGTTGATCAAATGTGTTTTGGTCATTTCACCCAGAATCTTATAACAAACTGCACCCAGAACCTTTTAAGCAAATTATAAGGGATACCAGAGTAAAAAAAAATTTGATTTTGAGAACCTAGAAAAATAAGGGTAATTTTGATATTATAATACAACTTAACGCCGTTTGTATGTAATATAACAGTTTCACATTTTTGTGTCACCAAAGAAAACATCAAGAACTAAGTTTGCTTCTTTTAAACAAACTATAAGGGTGTCAAACTACTTTTCACTAAAAAAAATAAAGAAAAGACAAATCGGAAGAGAAGCAAGGCAAATTAGAAAGCATAAAAGAAAGGCATAAAAATTTGTTTATTTTTTACTTTTTTGAAAATGAATTGAAATAATTTATTAAACTAGCATAAGTTATTTCTCATAGTATTCCTCTCTCCATATTCTAAATAATCCAAATAATAAAAGCACAATCTTTCATAAATATTTTTTCATTTATCTTCTAATTTTGATTTCACTGACATTTTCTGAAAACTTGTTTACTAGTGATGCTTGAGTTTTATTCTCAGTGTTAATATGTTTTAGACAAAATTAAATTAAATCAACAACCAATAAAAACCTAGAATTCCCAACTCATATAAATGCATTAAATCATCTATTATTTTCTATATTTAAATAAGTTTACCTAATTTGTATAAATGTTAATAATTTAATAATATCAAAATAACATTTTCTAAGAAACCATAGAATGTACTATATTAATTAATTAAAATATCAAAACAAGTTATGCACTCAAATTAATATTCAAGCTTTTAACTTCTTCTATACAAACTATAGAGTACTAAAAATACATATCTGACTATCTAATTTTGATTAATATTTATAAAATCAATAAATAAAAATTATGTACTTGAGAGTAAAAAACAAGTAAAAGAATTGTACAATGAAACAAAAGGAAACAACAACAAGTAATCAAACTTATGAGGAAAATGAAATGAAAGTACTATTAGATCAAAACATCTAGTAAAAAAATACATAAAAATATAAAACAATGACTGAGGCATAAAAATAAATTAAAGAAAATACAATTTCAAAAGTTGTCAAAAATTTGCATTAAACATAAATAAAAACAACAAAAAACAAGAGTATTGGTGATTTTAAAATTTGAACTCAAGACCTCTAATTTAGAAAAAAAGACAATCACCAATGGACTATGTCATTTTCCACATGTAGTACACTATAAATTAAAGTTATATATCATACAAAAATCGAGAACACAAAAAACNGGGGGCATGTGCCCTCGGGCCCAATATAGATCCGCCCTTGGATATCATCGAGCTTAAAATTTAAGCCTTTCTAGCTATTTCTTAAGACTATGTTTAGATCTTCAAAATTAGTAGGGATCTTAAAATTAGTAGGGAAATGAAAAAAATGTAAAGAATTACATTTTTATTATTTAGAGTTGTTGAAATGTGTAGAGAACAATTGTCACATAAGGAAATTTACTATATTAACAATTTTATTCACAGTTTTCTCTAATTCTACTATTTCTCTTCTCATTTTTCATTTCTTCATTTTTTCAAAGATTGAAATATAGCCTAAGAGAATAGCCTGTTCAAGTCATGGTAATTCTCCTCTCCAAAGTATCAACCCTACAATGAGGGGCATGATGGAATAACAACAACGTGATAGTATTACAAAGCAGTGACATAAACGTGGGATAGGATATTTGCAGAATCGGAGTAGAACACAAATACCAGTCCACACTACAAGATTATGTGATGATGTTGGGTCATTTTCTGCAGAAGATGGACCAATCATTGATAGCTCTACCTATCTATTTCATTTGTAGCCATCGATTTCACTGACATTCACATCAAATATATGTGAGATATTGTGGAAGCTAGGGTTAAATGACAGTGACCGTAAAGAGAAGTTAGAATTTTGGTCAGATTTAGAGTTGGCCCTACACGTCGGTGGTCTTCGACCAGAAAGAACCAAACTTACCCACACGTATAAATAAAAATAATAGTAGTTAAATTTTTTAAATAATGATCACGACCATCACTTGTGAACGTATATAGTATTTAATTAATTTGGAATAAAATTCAACTAATTCGAATACAGTATTTAACTAATTTGAAAAGAAATTGTTGAAAGTTATAAACATATAAAAAAAATCTCATTCGTAATATGAACCTATGTTATGGTACTAAGCCGATACGGTACCAAAAAAATTGATTTATTCTTGAATCATCTCTCATAAATACCCACACAAACACAAACATATGTATATATATCAGTGAAAACTTATTTTCAGTACAATTTTATTATTAAATTAAAAGTAACCCACTAATAATTGTCACAAATTATGGAAATAGTTCGGTTCATACTAAGATTTTATGCGAGTTTTTCAAGGATTTCTTTGAAGGGGTAAACCATAACAATTAGGAAAGGATATCGAATAATTCATAAAATGATACTTATTCATTTACAAATTATAAAATGATACTTATTCATTTACAAATTTAGCAAAAGTATACTTGAAAAAGAAATTAATTACGAAAGTAATGACCATATTTCGGTAGTATTACAGTTTGATACATAGAAGATAATCACTTTGTCAACGGGAATATCAAAGTTAATTATGGAATATAATCACTTTTTGATGATATCATTGAATACATGTGGTTCATTATATAAAGTTATGCTATCAACTTGCCATTAAATATCATAATAAATTTTTATAGTACATATTAATATACTCTAGCTAGTAATATTTCATTAGATAATAATTTTTCTCCTTAATGTGCATTCATCGAAATGGTTTTGACAATTAGTTCTTAAGTCATTGGGACAAACTTGAGAATTAAACAAATTAAAGGGTATAAAATAATAAAAAAATTTCCATATACACACACATATAGATTTGATTTCTTCTCACAAAACAAAGGTACTAAGGTAGTTGGTTTAAAAAAAAGGTCGCAAGGTAGCCACGTACTTGTGTGTTGCCTGGTATGGTGGTCATTGAAAAAGACAGAGCAACTGGCCAGTAAGGTTAAACCATTTGGGGTGAGCTGATTCCTTTAGTTTTAAAGTTTGAGGTATATGGAAAAGCCGCATATGCAACTGCCATATGCAATAAAATATATGCGATGAAATTGCGGCTTGAAAATAATTAGTATAAGAAGAAGAAAAAAAAAGATCAAATTGGTAGTTTTCACTTTCCAGTACTGAACAGAATCACCACCGAACTTTGGACTTTATAAGGAAAGTAATAAGGGCTAAGGAAGTCAAAACAAATCTGAATGAAGATTATATAACACAAGGAAGATAATGAATGGTCAAAAAGTGACATAATTGTTAACTTGAGCTGGCGTTCATACATAGAAAGAAATTAAAATCATACCTAACTTCTCTCTCTCCCCCATTAATTGTTGTTTCCTATCTATCAGGAAATAGTTATTCTATCTATGATACTACTACGTTCATCATAACTTAAGCAAAAGAAATAGAGGAAAGATAGAGAGATTTGTAATTTCTTTCTCTCTTCTCTCCTATAAAAGTACTGCCACGGCAACATAATTTTTCATGAAACAAGTTATAGATACCGTATTTTGTTCGGTCTAATACATTAAATATATATATTTTATATTTTGACTCATATAATAATCTAAGACCATATGTATAATTTAAAAACTAGTCCAACGTAAAATTGGGTGACCAATCACACCCTGATTGATAACGACTCTAAATTTCTTTTTCCTTCAAAAAATAATTTTTTTAATCGCCTCTCCGCGTCGCACGCACGTTACGATACAAGTCAATTTGATTTAGCATGAAAATTACCAAACACTGATGACTCTATCTCTCTTATTCCTTTTGTCATTGTTACTTGAAGAGATGGGGAAGAAGTATCACAATGATTTGGTGTTTATAGAAATTAAAGCTAACAGGTTTTCATATTTGGTTATGTTTGGAAGTTTTCATTTTCTGACTACACACATTAAATTTCAATTCCATGTTAACACCAATGCAAGTTTATTTACCAAAAAATAATGAGAATAGTACTGATGTTGTTCGCATGTGCATTGCGTTAAGATATTTCTTAACTTTTGTGGACTTAAATTGAAGCACTTTGATAATAATGAACATCTATCATATTTTATATTTTTTCAAAATTTGACTTTTTAAGAATAAAAAAGAGATTTTTAAAATCTATTGTCAAATACACTACAGTCAATTATTTTATTTTAATCCATACCTCAAAACACTCTAAAAAAAGAACCTAATTTAGACTTACAGTGAGTTTGTATGTGCTTTCTTTTATTATAAAAAATCTTTTCATTAGTATAGTCAAGACAAGATCTGCTAACTTTTTAATTGGTGATACTATGATCATATGTATAAAGTTTTACCAATAAGTGTAAGTGAAAAGTCATCTTTAATATAATATATAAATTGAAAATATAATAAATGAAGAGTACAAAATTTACTAAGAAGATGATTGACGATCACTAGTCAATGCATATATATTATACTAAAATGCCACTAAAAGATATAACATAAAATCTAACATCTTTTATAATCAAAATTTTAACCAAACTAGTCAATACATACATGTTGATGTACCTGTAATTGAGCCTATTATATTTTTAACTATGATTATTGTTTAAATCATATTATGTTTATGTGAATTAACAAAAAATATATTTAGCACCATATTATTTATTTTTAATTTATGTAATATAAATCAATACAATGTTATATTGTTATTATTTTTATTTGTTAGTATATTTTTATTCAACCAAGTCTTACAACTGCCTATATGTTTTTAGGAAAAAAATTAAGAGTATGTAGTAGAAATGCGCTAGAATTAAAATATCAATTTATATTTTATTTTAAACTTTGTTCTTCCTTTTATCCCATGTATTACAAATTTAGTTTTGTGTACCTATATTTTTGCAATTATATGTTTTTTGTGTCCACTATAGCAAGTAAATACTTGTCTCTTTTAAAAAGTGGTATTGTTTCAATTGTTAAGAAATGATATTGATTCACTTGAAAAAAATGATATAACCAAAAATGGTATTGTTTCAAACTAAAAAATTATATTAATGGTTTCAATCTAAAAAGGGTATTGATCAGGTTTATGACTATTCGTATGGGTCAAATGGTTATACTTTATGGTATTTATTAAAAAATAATAATAACAACAAATGAGAATGTAACGAATGTAGTTTTGGAAGGTATTTTAGAATTAGTAGAAAAATTTGTGGACATGATTGTCCAACAAAAGTGTCTCATTTGTTTCCCCTTTTTAATATAATAGATGTTTCTCACGTACGTTACATGTATTAGATAACACATGCACATGATTATAATCCTTATATCTCTTGCATATTTGTTTGTGTAATTTTATATGATTATCAAGATTGCTTTTAAATTGATGTAACGGTTAAATTATATTAGTAGACATATATACATGCTTGCTTGTTTGGATTTCCAACATTTATCATGAAAATCAGATGCAATGGAGGTTATCTAATGTGTCGTAAAAAATATAAATATGTCTAAAGATTAACATAATATAAATTTATTGTAAAAAAATCATAAAAATGTTCATCGAAAAGATCGCTTAACTATACTTAAATAAATAACAATCAAGTAACAAAGAGTGTTTGAAGACTTACTAACAGAAGTCAGCAATTTGGACGATGTTTATTGATTGAGTGTTTCCTTGTAAACAATAATTTTTTTACACAATTTATCTTTATGTTTCACATTCTTTGAATCAACTAAAAATTTTGTTGTTTCCTTCGAAACACCTCATGGAAGCGCCATATATAATTGTACGTGAAGAAACATGTGTTGAGGAAGATAGATACGAACATGAAAAATTATTTATTCTTAAGGTTTGTAGAGACGCACATGAAATCGTTTCCTTTAAAATTTGAATGGGTATTATTAAAGACTAATAAGAATTGACCGAAACAAAAACAGAAGATCAACATAGTTAGGGGTGTTTTTTTGTTATTCTACACATTTGATCATAAAACACACATTCACACAATATAATTTTATTGTGACATAAATGATCAATTAAGTATATTCCTTACAAATGATCAATGAAATAATCCAGTATATTACTTTCTTTTAGTCTTGTTGGTCTGATTTGCAGGATAGAAAGAACATTTGAAGTTTTGATTTAGTTATTTTTTTAGAAAATATCTAAGAACTAAGAATGACAAACTGTAATAACATGATGCTATTTGTCAATATTAATAATAATATTATCAAAATATTTTAACAATGATAATGTGATTTCCCCCTGTATAATATATTACATTCTTATGATAATATAATGAAATAATAAAAAATAACTTTTACGTATGGTGTTCAGTATCACAACACATTGTATATGCTGAAGAAAGTTACGATTGACGTATATTGACCATTTGTGGACCTTATGTGTCCCATTACTAAAAAAAGAATTGGTTTTTTTTCTATAGGATTTGATCTATCTAGATCTAAATGAACGTTTCACATATGATTATAGGAATCTTAAACTGTTAACCTTTAAAAAAACTTAAAACTACTGAGTTTCTTTTAAATAATTAAAATTTCAGAAAACTGAGTAGATAGTCTCATTTTACAGTTGTAAGTTACTTTATGGCCCAAAATAAAATATAGTAGTCAAATGGCCCTTTCTAATTAGTGTGATTAGTAATTATTATATGAATTATCTAAAACACCCTCACCTACTATTTTGGCATGGTTTTTTTTCTTTTTGAAATTCTGATTTTAAGTTATAAATTTTTTAAACTTCCATTATTAACGGGTTGATCATAGAAGATAATTTTAGTTTAAAATCAAATAAATATACTGTTGAGATTAATTGTTTGATTCTTGGTTTGATATTGCTATCAATCTCATACATTTACTTTATGTCATTTTATTGTGATTTACACTGAAAAATTATAATCATGGAAAATATTTATTTAGAACCATGTTATTGAGATTTTTTTTACAAAATTTACTTTAATCTCATAACTTTATAGGTAATAGTTGAAATTTGAATTTTGGAAAACAGTTTTTGGTATATTTTGATATTTTTCATTTAATTAATTTCTTAATTAAAAATTTCATCCTTGTTAAAATATCCCATAAATTTAGGCCATCCTTGAGATATGGATAACATATATTTTCAAAGAAGATAATTAAATTCTATAGTTTTATTTTCGGAAACTACAAACACCCTAAAATGTTGTGTTTAGTTAATAGTCTATTTTTGCTTTGTATCTAAAAATAGGCCATTTATTTACTTACACTATCAAAAGTTGTCTACTCATGCCATTTTCCCTTAAAATTATGCAGATTTCAATTCAAGATTACCACATTAGTACATAGTCAGGATCGAAATCCCTTCATGGTTAGATTAAACATGAGGGCTCAATGTTAAATTTGGGACAATGTTCATTTATTAATGTTCCAGATCAAGTTAAAAAAAAATTGTTTTTTTTTGTTTGTGAAAAATCCTTGAGATCATTCAACATGAGATCTGATTTGTTGATGTTATTTAAAGGGATCAGATCCACTTCACATATTAACCAAAGATTGAATTTTTTTTACTAAATAGAATTGGACCGTTGAGAAAGGAAACAATGGTCCAGATTCAAGATGATGCCCTCATGTTAAAAAATGAAGGGATCTCAATCCTTTTATGCAAGAAACCCTAATTTTTCTCATTTACTTAGTTAGGTTTGCACCATCTCTACCTCTCTCTCTCATTTGTTATTCGTTATTCACCTCTTGGACCCCAATCACACCGGTCAATCCTCTCTCTCCCTATCTTCTCTCTTTCGCTCTCTCTATCTATGCTACAAAAACGGTAAAAAAAAGTTCTCACATTATTCTCTCTTAGTAGTGATAGTAATTATAGATATTTACATCTTAAATGATCATTCGTTTATAAATTGAATCATTAAATTCAAAATGTACCAATTAATAAAAAAAATTCGGTTGGTAAAGTATTTCAAAACGCTATAAAAAACTATAGAAAAATCTTGTTGAGATAAAGAAACACTACGAGATCAGGGGGTCTCTTTTCCCTTGGTGAGAAACCATCTCCTTCTCAACAATTTTTACAATAAACTTGGGTAGAGAAAAACCAACATCACAATTTTGAGTGCTTTGCTTGAAAATACTTTAATGTCTTAGGAAACATTACTTTAAACCATATTTATCCGATAAATATTGTTTAAAACATATTTTGATATTACTTCTACAAGAAAATATATACACGCTCTTTCTAAGTGCTTCGAGATATGATAAATATACGTTAAAAATTAAGTATATTTAACTACTTCACACATGCGTGAATATAAGATACGTGTGGCTATAATAATATTATTCCATTGTATAAAAACGCTTCTTGTAACAAGCAATTTAAAAAACAACTGTGCAACAAAAAAGGAGAATATCAAGTAATACGGTAATTAAGTCCATCATTAACCTATTATGTGCAGACATCTCTTAAACTTCACATGGTTAGAGAGCTAAAGACAAACATCCATGGCAGCCATCACCACAAACAACTCAAACAACAACTTTCAATGAGTTCGAGCAGTGTGAGTAATTTGTTTTCAGTTACTCTAAACAATGATGTATCAATGAAGTTGGACATAAATAATACTTTCTATATGAAAGTCTCAGATTTTACCTGCAATAATAAGGTATGGATTGGATGAAATCTTTACAGATTATGAATTTGAGTTGGCTAAAATATTCTATGACAGAAGGAGGTTGATATTGTAACACAACTGTATAAATTATGAACCCTAGAAATGATGAACACTTTAGTGTTCTAATCTTAAAGAAAGATGATGATCTTCTTGTTCTGATTTCTTATTAAGAATTCTAATTCTTTACAATGAGTAAGTGATGTATATATACATATAATTTCTAACGGTTGCCTATGATTTCTCCAACGGATGCCTACTGATCATTTTTCCAGAAGTGGTTAGACACCCACTGTGTTTGGTGAAAGTTACTGTTCTGCTTTCTCTTTTTGTCTGTGATGAAGATTTTCCTTCTGAGGCAATACTCTCTGTTTCTCTTTCTTCAACACTCCCCCTCAAGTTGGGTTCGTATAGGTTGATCGAACCCAACTTGTTAAGTATTCTTTAGAGGCTATTTTTGTCGAGGGCTTTGGTGAAGATGTCGGCCAGTTGGTTTTCACTACGTACAAAAGGAATGACAATTTCTCCTGACTGTACCTTCTCTCTTATGAAGTGACAGTCCACTTCAATGTGTTTGGTTCTCTCGTGAAAAATGAGGTTCATTGCAATATGACGTGCTGCTTGGTTGTCACAGTGCATCTCTATCATTTTTTTCATCTCAACCTTCATGTCTTAAAGAAGATGTCTAATCCATGTGAGTTCACTAGCAGTGGAGGCCATGGCTCTGTATTCTGCCTCTGCACTTGACCTTGCTACAACTGTTTGTTTCTTGCTCTTCCAGGTTACTAGATTTCCACCTACAAAGACACAGAAACCAGTTGTAGATATTCTACCATAACTACCTGCCCAGTATGCATCAGTGTATCCTTGACCGGGTGTTCCTTTAAGGTATCTGAGTATCCTTTCTGCGGCTGTCAGGTGATTCGTGCAGCGTGCATGAATTGACTGATAACGCTAACTGTAAAAGTGATATCTGGTCTTGTAACCGTTAGATAAATTAGTTTTCATACTAGTCTTTGATATTGGCCTATATCAATTAATGGTTTACTATCATTAAGTCCTAATTTCATGTTGGTTTCCATTGGTGTGCTAGCAGGTTTTGCCCCTATCATGCCAGTTTTTTTTAACAAGTCTAAGATATATTTTCTTTGAGATAGAAACAGTCCCTTTTTTGAGTGAGCTATTTCTATTCCTAGGAAGTATTTCAGTTTTCCTAGATCTTTAATATCAACTCTCCTTTTAGAAATTGTTGAACACTGCATATTTCATCATGGTTATTTCTGGTGATGATGATGTCATCTACGTAGACTAAAACGATGATGGTGGAGTTGTTCATGTGTTTGACGAACATAGATGAGTCAGCAGAGCTTTTGACAAAGTTAATTTTTAAAAGAGACAAGCTTAATTTTCCATACCATGCCCTTGGTGACTGTTTCAGGCCGTAGATAACCTTCTTTAATCTACATACCAGAGATGGGTGCGTTGCTTTCCCGTGTCCTGGAGGTATGGACATATATACTTCTTCTTCCAAATTTCCTTGGAGGAATGCATTTTTTACATCCATTTGATATAGTTCCCAGTTGAGTTTGGTGGCAACGGATAGTAACACTCGGATCGTGTTCATTTTTACCACTGGAGCGAACGTCTCCTGGTAATCCACTCCATATGTCTGAGTAAAGCCATTGGCAACTAGTCGGACTTTATATCTTTCGATGGTGTCGTTGCCATTGTATTTTGTCTTGTAGACCCATTTACATCCTACAGGTTTCTTCCCGTTGGGTAGTGGGATTATGTCCTAAGTTTCATTCTTTTCCAAGGCTAGAAGTTCTTCATTCATCGCATTTCTCCATTTGGGGTCGAGTTGGGCTTCTTGATAGGTCTTTGGCTCAACTGTTTCATCAATTTTTCCCAAGTATGCCCTGTGGATGTTAGAGATTTTATCATAAGATAGGAAATTTTGGATAGGATATAGAACCTGATGGGACACGTAGTCTTTTAATAATGCTGGGGGTTGAGTTTGCCTTGTTGACCTTCTTACGATTATTGCTTCATCAATGACAACTGCTTCATCAGTTGCTCCCCCTGAGGTAGTTGTCTCAGGCGCGGCTGATGCGGTATCATGTTCCTGTCTTATGATATCAGAGGAAATAATACTGTTAGGTAGTGGAAATGTTTGGTGGTGGTTATGGTTGTCAGTGTCCTTTGGGTAATAGGATTCTAGTTCTAAAAATTGCACATC
>QANY01006856.1:0-36034 GCA_003255025.1 Datisca glomerata | reverse complement strand
TTTTGTCGTACTACTAGATAGTGGAAAGGGTAACCTGGTTTGTTTTGAAAGTTTGCAGACTGAGCAACTGCTAGAGTCTGAATTACGACCGAGTAATTTGTTTAGGATTTTGTCGGAAAGATGACCGAATCTCCAGTGTAATATTTTGTCTTTTTGTACTGTACTGGAGGTGGAAAGGCATGTTTTGTAGGTATCTTCTAAGTAGTACAGACCGTTTCTAAATTTCTCTTCACCAATCTTCCTTCCGGTGACTCGATCCTGAAAAATTACTTTGTCAGGCGAAAAAGTAACATTGTAGTTTAAGTCTTTGGTTATTTTACTGACGGATAGGAGATTGGAGTTAAAATTGGGTAGGTAAAGTACGTTGTTAATGGTTTTTGTGAACAGTGTGGTGGACCCTATGCCAAAAATTGGAACTTTATTTCCATTGGTTACCGTCACGTGTTGTGGTCTTTCTAATTTAGTGAGACTGTGTAGGGTTTTTGTGTTATGAGTCATGTGGCTGAGGCACCAGAGTCTATTATCCAGTGTTTTAAGTTATGACAAAAATTTGCAGACTTAGAAAAATAATTGACAATATTGCAGATAGATGAACCTGAGGTATCGCGTAAAAATTCTCCGAATTGTTTGAGCAGTGTAGCCATCGGTGCGTCGTTGTCTGTAAGTAGATCTGCTCTAATGGATCCATATCTGTTCATTTCCTCCATTCGATCGGGTCGGTACCCATTACCGAACCGGGTCCGTCTGTCATGTGGGCTCTGCGGTCTCCCTCGCTCGTCATTCCCGTATAAAAGGAAAATGTTTCCCTCTCGGAGCCCCCTCGCTCGTCATTCTCGCGCCCCTTTCTCCCTGTTCCAGAGGCGACAGTCCCTTTTCCTCTCTTTCTTTGCCTGTTCTGCCAGAGATGAGGGTGCAGGTTCCAGCACCGGTCATGGGTGTGACCCTCCTTTCGGCAGTGGCTGCACCTCACCGGCTCGCCTGGCTGTCCGCGGTGCCTTCCCCCTTCCCTAGGGTTAGGGTTCCGGAGGGAGCCGTGGGTCGCCATGGCTAGTGCCTCCGCCTTGTCATCTCTGATACTTATCATTCTTCGCCTGGTTTCTTCTCTTTGAACCATGGCTGAGACCGTGGCAAATGTTGGCTTCTCCGTCGACATCAAAATCTGAGCCCGGAACGCCTCGTAGCTTGAGTTGAGAGCCGTCAAGAAATGGAACACCATATCTTGTTCAGCCCACTCTTGGAGTTCCTTCAGGTCACTGGTCATTGGTCTTAGGGTTTCGAGTTCTTTGAACTTAGATTTTAAAAACCTGGTCAACTCCGGTACTGATCTGTCCCCTTGTTTTGCTTGGGAGATCTCTCGTTTAAGTTCAAAGACTTGCGCGAAATTGTTTTGTTCACAATAATTGCTCCGGATTTCTTCCCAGAGTTCCTGTCCTATTTCACAAAAACAAAAGATTTCACTGAGTTTTGGGTCTATGGAATTAGTTATCCAGGTCATTACCTGGCTGTCCATGATGTTCCATTCCTCTAGGTTTCGGTCTGGCCTTGGCTTACTGCCGTCCACGAAACCCAGTCTGCCTCTTCCTTTCAGGCTCACCCGAGCCGCCCTGGCCCACGGTATGTAGTTGTGGCCAATAAGCAAGATGGAGTTCAGTCTAGGATTGGTGTCGTGCTGGTGAAGCTGGCCGGAGGTTGATGGTTCTGCCATAATGTTTTATGTGTTGGTTCTCAGAATCGTTGCTCTGATACCATGTAGAAATTATGAACCCTAGAAATGATGAAGACTTTAGTGTTCTAATCTTAAAGAAAGATGATGATCTTCTTGTTCTGATTTTTTATTAAGAATTCTAATTCTTTACAATGAGTAAGTGATGTATATATACATATAATTTCTAACGGTTGCCTATGATTTCTCCAACGGATGTCTACTAATCATTTTTTCAGAAGTGGTTAGACACCCACTGTGTTTGGTGAAAGTTACTATTCTGCTTTCTCTTTTTGCCTGTGATGAAGATTTTCCTTCTGAGGCAATACTCTCTGTTTCTCTTTCTTTAACAACAACACACCAACTATGTTGAAGTGTGGAACTCATTAGAAAAGAATTTTTCCTAGTGAATCAAAGGCAAGAGAATTGCAGCTATGAAGTGCTTTGCAAACCTGCAAGAAAGGTAACACAACAATTTCTGAATTGTGTGATAAAATGAGAAGACCAGCAGATAGTTTGGTTGTTAAGGGAACAACAAGAACTTGTTATGTATATCATGAATGGACTTTGACCTGAGTCTGAATCAGCAGTTGTGAGTATTATTTCAAGAGAATCATGGCATTGAGGAGGTTCAGTCTGTTGGCCCTTGTCACATAGTAACAGTTTTGATGTTAACAAACAATGTGTATGCTAATTTTTTAATCAAGCGTGCACGTTTGAAGATGGGCAAATAAGGAGTAGAATACTTTATCATTAGTGTTTAAGGAAAAGAAATATAGAAGAACTGAACTCGTGCATCGAAAGAATCATACAAGACATTATGGAGAGAACGAAACATGTTGAACCAACCCGAAATGATTTGAACCAAAGCAACATGGACTTGATCTGATTTAATTTATCCTATTCCCTTAACCAAACACTAAAGCTGCTCCTTGTGTCAAAACTCAAAATGGAGTTAGTCCTATTTGTTAACCCAGGATGACCCATTGCTTTATTTCAAAAGAAATTGAATCAAAATTGTACCTGGACATGAAATGATGTTGGACAAGCCAACCTAGCCTGTGAAGGGGTCTGACCTTTCTTGGACAGGCCAATTTGTAGCAAGATAGGCCAGCCCCTTCCTTGATTTTTCCATAATTGATCGAACACTTTACCCCTACGAGATTGAACCGGACCAAAGATTAGCCACTCTTTCAACCTTTCCACACCTCCATAAAACCTCTTCTAATTCGACATTGAAACACACCTCCGACAAGCATAATTCCTCTCTTATATATGGTTGAGCTTCATTGTTTTAGAGCATTATTCATAACTTAAGATTTGAAAATATTCTTGAGAGAGTTAGAAAAATATTGTGAGTGAAAAATTGAGATATTCACTCTTTACGAGAGTTTAGTTTTTAAGAGATGATTAGATCTTGAAGATTCGCATTGTAAAAGTTTGATTGATACTGTAAGTCAATAGAGATTCTAATGTTGGTCTTCACCTATAAGAAGATTCAGGGATTGAAATCTTGGAGAGAGATCTTTGAAGCGTGGACGTAGGGAAGGTTTTCCCCAGCCACGTAAACGTATAGCGAGTTGATTCTCTTCCATACTCTTTAACATTTCCGTTACTGAATTTATTCGTACTTAATTTACACATTTTATCATTATTATTATTCAATTATTTTATTTCAACATTTCTTAATTTCCACACTTTTTATTTATTTATTTATTAACTCGTGACATATTAAATTTTAATCTTTCATCTTTCAATTGTCACTTCATTTATTTTTAGATTTCACATTTATTGTATAATTGGTTGGTTAATTAATTTTTGATATTTATTTATTCAAGCAAATTTATTTTTAGATTTCATATGTAGATTTCAAAAATCATTCTTTTTCTGTTTGAAGTCAATAAAAAGGGTATCACATCAATCTCATAATCAGTATCAAAACAAGGTGCTTCACTTTTATAAGACTTAACTGTTTTGAGCTATGAATTATCTTTTGAATTTAAACAAGTATAATCAATCCCAAAAACACATTTCTTTTAGGGTGTATATTAAAATGTTTGAAAGATTAGAATGAAAATATTTACAATCCATTAGTTATGAGTTATCGGAAATCAATTACTATAAATAGATGCTCAATCTATGAAGATTCTTTAGAGAATAGATGAATTCAATATAACATGAATGTCTGAATTTATGAAATACATAACGCATATGTTAGAAATCGCACATGAAGGTGCAAATAAAATTAAAGATTCTTAATTAAATATGCTCATGCGTGATTATGAATTATTTAAATGCATGAAACTAAAAGCATATATGATATCTTTTATAGCTTTATTAGCTTTGCTAATTCTCTTAAAACTTTCAATCAGGCCTTTACTAATGATGAATTAGTGAGTGAGTTTCTTAGTTCGTTATCAAATTTGGGGGAGAATAAGACAACCACTATTCAAGAAGCAAAGAATCTTAAGATTTCTATCACTTAAGAAACTCATGGGATCATTGCTAAGATATGATATGGAGTTCGTAGAAGAAGATGTGGACTACATAAAAAGAGAAAATTTGATATTTAAGACCATATCAATTGAAAGTGAAAGTGAAGAAGAGGAAGATGAAGATGATCTAATTCGCTTAATGAAGAAGTTAAGAAAATTACTCAACAAAAGAAGAAGCTCTTTAAAGAAGAAATCCAAATCAAAATGAAACTTTATGGACAACAATGAAGAAAGAAAAGAGATATATTAATGCAATACGGACATAAAGATGGAAAAAATCTACACTACTGGGACAAAGAACCCCGACATCATGCTATAAGTACGTGCAAGTTACTTGCCTAGTTGAACAGGTTACGAAAAGGTTTTGAACAATTTAGATTGTATGGTGTAAAGATGATTGTAACCCTAGTTATAACGAAGAGAAAAATGTACCGCCGTAACTTTTTGATAAAAGGCATGTTCGACAATCAATGTGCGATTAAAAAAGAGAATATCTTGTTCAAGGAGCACGTGAGTGTATTTTAGGGGAAACACATGTGCATGATTCAAATGTTGGTTGCCATCTTGTCGAACATAAATTTTGTTGGCAAATTTTCAAGTTGATTCTGCATTCAATAAATATCTTCACGACTTCATGTAAATGAATTTGTTTTCTTAGTAAGCTACTACTATTGTGCAAGACTTTTGGTGTCAACAACGAGAATCCTTTTATTAACTCCTCTACCTACCTGACTATAAATTATTTGAGCTTGAATGACATTGCTTGGATTAATATGTACCTTCTCAGACTAAATAATAAGGAGATGAATGTATGTTATACGATGATGTTGTATGACTATAAAGATCAATCAAATCATTGTCAGTTTCTATTATAATCACTCCATCCAAATGGCACTGGTATACCATATGCCTGTGAGTTCTTATACGTCGTTAGTTTTGGGGTAGTTTCCTTGTAAGAAACATATCACCAAACAAGTAGGATATAAGAGCAGGAGATGTTTATTGAATAGTAAAATGAACGTAACATATGACAAAAACAGAACTGCCCATTCTTAAGTTCAACATAGAAGGACTCAAGCTAAATGATTGAAAAGATATATCCATATCGGTAAAAAACTTTAACGTCTTTAAAAATTTATTACTTTGTAAGAGCCCCTATACATCAATTATGCACTTGAGTCCGTTGTATGCGTATGAAAATAAGATCATCAGAAGTATACATTATATTTCTTCGTAGTGTGTGTGCGTGTGTGTTGAATTCCACTATGCTCTTAATCAAAAAAGGAAGTATACATTCTATTACTTTAAATAGTTTATTTTCTGAGTGACATCATGACAATTTAATTATTTGTATTTAGAATGAAGGGTATTATTTAGTAATATTTAGTGGTATTACAAACACCATGAGAGAATTTTCATAAACAATCCTCAAACATTTGAGGAGAGCAAGACTTTTGTAATGCATTGAGTTGTAATTGTAAGTTTTTTTGACAAGTACACACAAATGTCACGCATATTAATTCTGTTCTATAATTTTAAATCGTTCTTTTAATATTTGAATCCAAAATTTTTAGAGCAGTATATCAACCACTTTTATAAATGAATTTTATAAGATAATGTAAATTTGAAAAAAAAACAACTAAGATATCTGGAAAATAAAAAATTCATTAAGAAAATTAAAGATATAATTGAAAATCAAATATAGAAAATTGCATTAGCACCCAAAAAAATTACGAAAAAAAGAAAAACAAAAACAAGGTGAGTAATACAACAAAGTCAGCTAGGAGTCACCTGTTTCCTTAACACTGGAACTGCCTACTAGATTCAAATAGAATGATGAGTTTAGTTTTTCTGATATCGTGATGCTAGTTGAACATCGTAGTCAAGTCGTATCTTTCACCAGTAGAAGACCTCCGAATTAGGTAGAATACAATACACGTAAAAAAACCAGTCCTCATTCCCATATTCTTCCAAAAGTAAGTTTTGATTTGAATGTGCCAAATCCATAATAACCTATGTTTGCAATGTTATTAACAATGTAACGAAGCCACTATGATGATTAATTACGAAGTTATGCAGGAACACCATCTTATAATGAATCAATGATTTGGATTTTGTTGAAGTAGTATGATTATTTATAACCACCTCATTAGTTCGACAAGTTCATATCAACAATCACTAGGATGTGTCCACGAATCTCATTAAAGACCAACTTAATTATGAACCGATTGACATGTTTTCTAATGTTTGATGGAACATGGTAAAAGAAAACGATGATCACATCCGTTAACTCAAAAAGCAACGACTACCTCGAACAAAATACATAGAAAAAAATTGATCTCAATACCTTATTGATTTTTGGACCCATATGATTTAAGCAGTTCAATACACATTAGACAAAATAAAACGTTCGAAGATAATTATGCTTCTTATGTCAGAACATAAGTGATATAGAAAGTAATGTTATCGAAAAGGATTGGAAATATTTCTCGGGTGTGATTTTGTCTTTTTGTTTGTCGCTGTATTGAAAGTTCAACAGAGACACTCAATCGTCTCCTGTATATACGTCATATTCAATAGAGATAAACAATAAATTAAAGAAAAAAACTTCACATCAAAACTAGCTTACAAAGGAGAACTGTTGAATGTATCCTCTTGCGACGAATACCCCTCTGTAATTACTCTTCAAAGACTAAATAGTCACATTTCGTCTATTTTCATTAACTTTTTAGTATTGAATTATAATGAACGAATGGATTTGAACAAAAAAAATGAGGATAAATTGTTCTTGCAAGATAACTTTGCAAGAAATTATATTCCTACTATGCGGAGATGAATTCTGAAGCAACAACAATGGTTTAGGTTTTTATTGTAAGTCTTCAATCGTAATAATTGTTTTGGGGGACTGATAACTCAATGAAATATGGTCATTTCTGCACTTTTATGCATGTAATAGCTAAGTGGTTGTTTGTTTTTCCTCATGTGTAGGTAAATTAGGTGAAGGAGTGTTGTGGGAGTTTCAAATTCTATGATTTGCACGCAGTAGGGAAGCCCAGGAAAAGAATTCGCCATTGCGACTGTCTGATGTGTCCATCAACGCACCTAGTATGCGAGTGTACGTCAAGCGCGCTCCTTGGCGCGTCTGAGAATTGGTGGTGCTTTTCCCCTAGTGTTTGTTCCCGTGCTTAACGCTTGCTCGGTGCCACACGTACAGCGCCACCCTTTTGTTGACAAAAAATAATGTACAGCGCCTCCCCTTTGCCGAATTGAAGCGCCACGCATCCCTCCTTTCCCAGCACTTATTTCAGTTGAGCCACCGGTCCCTCCTGTTTTGCCCGCATCTTAGCTTCTCCTCTCTACTTCTTCTCTTAAGTATAGAAGAATCATAGAGATGAGGTGAAGGGACAATCTTCGAATTCGATTTGGTCTGTCTCTTTTCAACTCCCTGTACACAAACAGAGAGAGGAACGAAGAGCAAAGAGAGAAGAAGTGGAGCAAAGAGCTTGAAGATTAAGGGATTTTTCTAAAAGAGTTTTTCCTACTCCTTTCTTTGTCTAATTAACTTAGTTGCTTAAATGTTCTCTAATTTCTTTTTGATTGTGATGTTAATTCTAGTTATGAACTAATTTTCTTTTCTAAGATTACAATTTAACTCAATCATATAGCTTGAATCTACTTGTCTTCCCTTTCATGTATATTTCTTTTTTTAAATTGTATACTCTACTTTGTGCTTGATGCTCCCCATTTATTGGCCATTAATTAGGTGGTTGGAGAACCTTGATGAACTTGGACAAGAAATTTTTGTGTTGCCAATAAGTAGAGTAACATATGTATGTGTGAGATAGGGATATACCTGCATTACATGTATAACCATTAAAGAGAGCTTTGTACATATTGAATCCATACTTATTTAATCCTCATAGGAGTATAGTGGATTATTTAGTAGGGATACTTCTACATGGCTATCAGAAGAGGCTTGTAGAGAGCTTATGAGCTACTCAGCTAACAATTTAATTAGAATGATGAATCGAAGAGAGGAGATTCATTCAAGTGAAATGATTGGGTGAAGTTGTAATCCTAGAGTTTTATCAATTTGGCAATTTCTGTTGTTAATTTCTTCTTTAATTACATTTCAGTTAAATTACATTTGTTGATTTTTGGATAAGATTAGTATTTAGCAAGGTAATATTAAATCTCCGTGGAAACGATCTTTCCTTATCATATATTACTTTTCGACCGTGTATGCTTGCACATTTTTGTTGATATATATATATATATATATATATTGCAAACAAGTTTTTGACATCTTTGCCGGGAGTTTACTTCACTAATTTTTTTAATATTAATACCAATCAATTCTAATCTTAGTTCAGACTTTTTGTTCTATTTTAGGTACTTTGGCTAGTATATGGGAAGCGCAAGAAACTTGGGGCTAATGTCTCTTGCTCCAGAATTTGAAAGAACCATTCAAAAACTTAGAAAGGAAAAACAAAAAAAAATTTCACCACCATACTGTGGCCGATCAACAAGAAAAGGATGCGCCAAAACCTATAAGGGGTTGTGCCATGCCTCTTATTAATGGGATTCATTTGAGTATTAGACGACCCGTAATTCAATACAATAACTTTGAGATTAAGTCTGTCGTCATTTTAATGATTTGAACATCATGTAAATTGGAGGATTGTCCAATGATGACCTGAATGCTCATGTGGCCAACTTCTTAGAGATTAATGATACCTTCAAGCACAAGAAGTCTACTGATGATGCTGTTAGGCTTAGAATCATTCCTTTCTCAATTCGGGATAAGGTAAAGAGTTAGTTTAATTCATCTTGTCAACTCCATCACTACTTCGGATGATTTAGTTAAAAAGTTCTTACACAATTTTTCCCACCAGCCAAGACATCAAAGATGAGGAATGAAATCACTTCTTTTGTTCAATATGACAAAGAATGTCTTTATGAAGCATGAGAAAGATACAAGGACTTACCCCAAATATGACCCCACATGGGTTACTAAGGTGACTTCAAGTCCAAACTTTCTACAATGGCTTGATTAGTCCAACAAGAATGATAACAAATGCCGCCTCGAGGGATGCTTTAATGCAGAAGTCTGTTGAGGATGCCTGTGATTTGTTAGAGGAGATGACTTCTAAAAATTACCAATGGCCTACAGGGAAATCTATGCCTTAGAAGACCGCAGGGTGCATGAACAAGATGCAATTTTGGCCACTCAAGTATCTACATTGTGCTAGAAGTTTGATATCTTTGATGTTCATACCATCCAATGCCCATTTGTTGTTTGTGAATTATGTGGGGGAATCCATGCTTATGACAGATACACCAACAGTCCGAACTCAATCAATTTTGTCACTTACTACGTTAGCTAACACAACACTGCACACTCCAATGCCATGTCTTTTTCAAAGCCTATGATTCCACCCAAATTTTCTCATCAAGCTGCATCTCATGAGAAAAACCATCTTTGGAAGAGATGTTTGCATAATAAACGTATTGGAAAGATTCCATTATTCAAAACCAAATGCATCCATCTAAAACCTTGAGGTGCAAGTGGGCCAACTTGCAAATGCCGTAGATAACCGCCCCCAATGGAGTTTTTCTACTAATATCGAGGCTAATCCGAAGAGGAATATAAATAAACATGGCAAGGCAATCACTCTTAGAAATGAAAAAGAGTTGAACAAGAATGTTAAGAAGCCCACTTTGCCAGCTAGGCCTTTTGAAGGAGAAATTATTGTTGATAAAAAAGTGAAAGGGGTGGGGAAGACCAATAAAGAAGAAACACAATAATAACTTACATTTAAGCCTTGTGCACGTAATCATAGTCCTTACAAACCACCTCTACCTTTTCCTCAGCGCTTTCAAGAGAAAAATCTTGACAAACAGTTTTCTAAATTCATTGATGTGTTAAAAAAGCTTCACATAAACATTCCTTTTGTCGAGACCTTAGGGAAAATTCCTAGCTATGTCAAGTTTATCAAAGATTTCTTGTTCATGAAGAGAAGGTTGGGTGATTTTGAAACTACTTCTCACTTGAAAGAGTGTAATGTCATCCTTCAAAAGAGGCTTTATTGTTCCTTGCATTATTGATGATCAAGTTTTTGATAGAGTTTTGTGTTATTTGGATGCTAGTATCAACTTGATGACTTATTTTATTTTTTAAATACTCATATTGGGAGAGATAAAACGTACTTGGATGACACTTCAACTTGCTGATAGATCTATCAAGCATCCAAGAGGCATAATTGAGGATGTGCTTGTGAAGGTAGACAAATTTATCCTTCTGGATGATTTTATTGTTCTTGATATAGAGGGAAATAGATATATGCACATTATTCTTGGAAGATCGTTTGTACTAACTAGTAGAATTCTCATTGATGTCCAAAAGGGAGAGCTCACTATAAAAGTCTAATACCAAGAGGTGATATTTAGTGATTTTAAAGCTTTGAAGTTTCCTATTGACATTGATCATTGCTTTTGAATGGATGCTTTGCATAAGTGGGTTAAAGAAGCATTCTTAGAAACTATCCATCCGACCCTCTCAAAGCATCTCTTCTGAAATCTTATGTTGTGAGCAAGAAAGAAATATTTGAATACGTGAATTTATTGGAAGCTTTTCCATAATTTGCTTGCCCTCAATCTCAGTTTAAATTACTGGATGCTCTAGATTCTCCTACTTAACTTAAGCCATCTATTTAAAAACCTCCGACATTAGAGCTCAAGCCTTTATTCACTTACCTTCGGTATGCTAACTTGGGTGAACTCTTCTGGTTATTATTTCTTCCTTCTTAATGATAAATAAGAAGACAAGTTGTAAAAGATGTTTAGAGAGTTGGTCTATTGTCGACATTAAAGAAATTAGTCCTTCGATGTGCATGCACAAGACCCTCTTTGAAGAAACTACAAGCCAATCATTGAACCTCAACATCTCTTGAATCCTATTATGAAAGATGCAGTGAATAATGACATTAAGTGGTTAGATGCGAGTATCATTTGTCCTATTTCGGATAGTTCTTGGGTGAGTCTGGTTCAATCTTTTCCAGAGAAAAGGGAAATGACTGTGGCGTCTAATGAAAATAATGAGCCCATTCATGCAAGAACAGTGATCGGTCGGTGGTTGTGTTTGGACAACCGCAAGCTCAACAAGGCCACTCGAAAGGATAACTTTCGTCTTCATTTCATTGGTCAAATGAGTTAGTTCAATTCACTCTTGTCAACTCCATCACTACTTTGGATGATTTAGTTCAAAATTTCTTACAAAGTACTTCCCACCAGCCAAGACATCAAAGATGAGGAATGACATCACTTCTTTTGTTCAATATGTCTTTGAATGTCTTTATGAAGCATGGGAAAGATACAAGGACTTACCCCAAATATGACCACACATAGGTTACTAAAGTGAATTCAACAAGAATGATAACAGATGGCTTGGTTAGTCCAACAAGAATGATAACAGATGCCGCCTCAGGGGGTGCTTTAATGCGGAAGTTTGTTGACGATGCCTATGACTTGTTAAAGGAGATGACTTCTAAAAATTACCGATGGCCTATAGGGAAATTTATGCCTAAGAGGACTGTAGAGTGAATGAACTAGATGCAATTTTGGCCACTTAAGTATCTACATTGTGCTAGAAGTTTGATATCCTCGATGTTCATACCATCCAAGTTTGTTGTTTGTGAATTATGTGGGGGAAACCATGCTTATGACATATGTATCAACAATCCGAAGTCAATCAATTTTGTCACCTACTATGTTAGCTAACACAACACTGCACACTCCAATGCCTATAATCTAAGTTTGATGAATTACCCTAACTTTTCTTGGAGCAACGATCAAGACTCCCACGTCTTTTTCAAAGCCTACAATTCCACCCAAATTTTCTCATCAAGCTGCATCTCATGAGAAAAAGCCATCTTTGGAAGAGATGTTTGCACAATAAACGTATTGGAAAGATTCCATTATTCAAAACTAAAGGGCATGCATCTGAAATCTTGAGGTGTAAGTGTGCCAACTTGCTAGTGTCGCAAATAACCGCCACCAATGGAGTTTTTCTACTAATATCGAGGCTAATCCGAAGAGGGATATAAATTAACATAGCAAGACAATCACTCTTAGAAATGAAAAAGAGTTGAACAAGAATGTTAAGAAGCCCACTTTGCCGGCTAAGCCTCTTGAAGGTGAAAATATTGTTAACAAAAAGCGAAGGGGTTGGTGAAGACCAATAAAGAAGAAACACAATAATAACTTGCATTTAAGCCTTGTTCACATAATTATAGTCCTTAAAAACCACCTCTACTTATAGTCCTTAAAAACCACCTCTACCTTTTCCTCAGCGCTTTCAAGAGAAAAAACTTGCCAAGCAGTTTTCTAAGTTTATTGATGTATTAAAAAAGCTTCACATAAACATTCCTTTTGTCGAGACCTTAGAGAAAATTCCTAGCTATGTCAAGTTTATCACATATTTCTTGTTCATGAAGAGAAGGTTAGGTGATTTTGAAACTACTTCTCACTTGAAAAAGTGTAATGTCATCCTTCAAAAAAGGCTTCATTGTTCCTTGCACTATTGGTAATCAAGTTTTTTTTATAGAGTTTTGTGTTATTTGGATGCTAGTATTAACTTGATGCCTTATTATATTTGTTGAATACTCATATTGGAAGAGAGAAAACGTACTTGGATGACACTTCAACTTGCTGATAGATCTATCAAGCATCCAAGTGGCATAATTGGGATGTGCTTGTGAAGGTAGAAAAATTTATCTTTCTAGCCAATTTTATTGTTCTTGATATAGAGAAAAATAGATAGATGCACATTATTCTTGGAAGACCATTTGTACTAACCGGTAGAAATTTCATTGATGTCCAAAAGGGAGAGCTCACTATAAGAGTCTAAGACTAAGAGGTGATATTTAGTGTTTTTAAAGCTTTGAAGTTTCCTATTGACATTGATCTTTGCTTTTGAGTGGATGATTTGCATAAGTGGGTTAAAGAAGCATTCTTAGAAACTATCCATCCAACCTTCTCAAAGCATCTCTTCTTAAATCTTATGTTGTGAACAAGAAAGAAATCTTCGGATATTTGAATCTATTGGAAGCTTTTCCATAATTTTGCTTGCCCTCGATCTCAATTTAAATTATTGGATGCTCTAGATTCTCCTCTTAACTTAAGCCATCTATTTAAAAACCTCCATCATTAGAGCTCAAGCCTTTGTTCACTTACCTTCAATATGCTTAAAATAGAGAGTAAAACCTCTATGCAATATAATGCAAATATTTACGCTTTGATTTTTTTTATGTTCTTACAAGTATTTTCTTCTTTTCTTTTTAATTTTTGTTCATCCTTTTTATGACACTTGTTTAAACTAATTATCATCCATGATTATTCCTAGCAATGAAGGAAGAAAAGATAAATGGTAATTAGTCAACTAAATAGTCCAAAATAAAAAATGATATATTTATATCCCAAACAAAAATTATTTTATTTTGAAAGTTTTATTGATTTTTTCTTAGTGACACTTGTTTAAACTAAGTACCGTCTATGATCATTCCTAGCAATGAAGGAATAAAGAAAAATGGTAATTAGTGAACCAAATAGTATAAAAAATAATATATTTATATCCTAGAAAAGATATTCTATTTTGAAATTTAAACAAAAAATTAAAAAATTGAAAAATAATATATATATTGAAAGAGGTGGGGGGACAAAATTTGTCCTCTCTACCTTCATTTATTTTTTAAATTTTTTTATTATATAATGGGATTTCTGTTTTGTTTTTTATATTTCCATGATTTATCATGTTTTACATGTATTCTCCACTTTACAAATTTTCTCTACTTTGCATCTTACAATAAATGTGATTCTAATTTTTCATCTATCTTTTTTCTTTTACTCTTTTTAGCTATTAGTATAACTTTGTTTACATCTTTATTTTTGTAGCACTCTTATATTATCATATTTCAAATGTGATTCATGTTCATTTCCCTTATAATTATAACAATATGTATATGCATGGTTTATAATAATAGCATGTAAATTTAAATCATCTTATCTTTATCAATTTAGTTTTACACTAAAAATCCGTTGACAGATTTTGAGATTTTTGGGATACCGAACTTCTCAAACTAATGAGGTGAACAAGTATTTTTTGGATACTGAAAATAACTCTAATAATGCTTTGATTTTTAAAAAATTTAAAAAAACAAAAAATACTTTTCAATGGTCTTTGTACCACCCATTAAAAGTAATTTATTTTACTCATTTTTGTGATACAAAATGTACCAAATGAGACATTCAAAATTGAATTTCTATAACATTATTTTAAAAAATAATTTAGATAGCCTTTGATTAAATTTGGTAACCATTTTCCCCACACGCAAATGACTCTCAAACCAACTTTAAATTTCGCAGACCAAAATATTTGATTTTAAAATTGGGTGATCAATCACGTCCTAAAATGATTTGTAGCGACTCCGAATTTTCTTTTTTCAAAATGATTTTTAAATTGCAGCTCCGTGTTGCATGCATGTTGCGATAGCTTGGCAACTCCACTGGGGACAAACAATTGGTCTAACCATTTTTGGATCGATAGAGAGTCAAACCAGAATTTCATCATATGCTATCATTTTGTGTGGTTCTTTGTTTATTTGTTTGATTCATTATTTTTTTTTAATTCATGCTTGTAGTTGTGTATAGCTCTTTTTTATGAAGTATAATTTTTTACATAATTTCTAATTTCACACACATACACTAGCCCTATACCCAAGCTTTCCCTTTAGTCTTAACCAATTCTTCCTTTAATGCGAGTGTTTTGGGAATTGAAGTCCTCTAGACAAATGGCCAAATGGGAAATAGCGCTCAATGAGTTTGACTACCCTTCACGCCTAAGCTCGCGATCGAAGGGCAGGCCGTCATGGAAAGTGCTTACCTTGACATTTTTCCTTCATTGTCTAAATTTCCCTAGCCTGTCGTGACTTTTTGTTCTTTGTCAATGGATGGAGATAAAAAGCTTCCTAGGCTACCAAAATATCCAAGCAAGAGGAGGAAGCTAAAGAGAAGTAGATGGAAGAGTTCCTAGGAAAGCAAGAGGATATGATGCGGGCTAAGAAGAAGGCCAAGGCTCAACCTGCCACCCCAACAATACCTCTATCTATGGTGCCCATGACGTAAGTCCCTATGTCTGGGGCCTTAGTTTTGAAGACTGGAAAACTGCCCTAGAGGTCCACTTCCTCTGAGAACCACCACTAACTTGCCTCTTCTGATCGTTCTGACGGCTCCACTAATAAGGTCGCTCCTCCAAGAGGCTTGCCCTTGCCCGTCCAATTGACGGGCAAAGAAATTCATCCTTACGTTTTCATCAACTTGGATGGTGAGAAATCAAGCTTGCAGTCACGAGGGATGTCTCTCTCTACTCCCTACCCGGAGTTTTCATATGGGTTTGAAGTAGAAGGCACCCATTCTAACTGCCAATGACGATAATGTCGACCAACTTGATCCACTAGCCCAAGCATAACACGAGATGGGGAGGGTCATCGACTGGAGTGGTAAGCGAGCTGAGCCCCTGAGGGGATGCCTTCTCCTCGAGCAGGAGATTCTTGGCTCTCTAGTAGGATCATGGAACATACATTGGATGTAAATTTTCTTTCACTGCTGTGTCAATTCTCCTTTACGACTTTCCTTAGTAGACTTTTCAACAATTGTTTCATTTCGTAGGTCATAACTTACATCTTGACCATGCTCGCCAACGTAGGATGCTGCGAAGATGAGGTCCTTACTGCTACCACATCTCGACCATCCTCACATTTTGGGATGAGCACCTAAAGGTGGCGAATGTAGCTTGGGTGCACTATCAAGCCACAAAGCTAACTAACACTCGCACTGTATTGGAGAGGTCTGTAAGTCTCGAAAGAGGGCTCACTAAGGTGAAAGAAGATCCATGATAGACTAAGAAGAGCTATAAATACTTGGAAGTTAAGATCTCCAAGCTAGTTCAAGTCATTGAAAGACTCCGCAAGGAGGAGAGGATCCTGAAGTAGAATTCTAAGATTTAGGAGGAAAAGCTTTAGAAGGAGGCCTAGCTCTGTTATATGTGTTGGAATGAGTTAGTTGAGGCTTATCACGACTGGTACATTAGCTTCACAACCTTCCTACCTGATGAAAATGAGGAAAAGGCTCAGGAGTTGCCTCATTCGAGGACGGCTTGAAGGTGCTGGATATCTAGACACAAGTTATTTACAACCGTACTATGGTGGTCTGAAAGCATTCTCATGTTGTGGTTGCTTAGGACATAATTATTGTTCCATTGGCTAATGTTCATGTTGAGCGGATACACCCCCTTGATTCCCTGCCTCCTACAGGCTCCTCCGATCTTCTTGGCCCTCCCTTGGTCATCTCTGAAGTGGTTGATGTGGAGGTATCTCTTCCTTTACCTGTGCATCTACCTATGGAGGAGGTTCCTCCTCTAGCTGTCACAATGGCACCTTCGGTAGCATGGTGGAAGCCTTGTTTAAGTTTTATTTTCTTTGTACTTTCTTCCTTTACTTTACTTCTACTTGTCGTTTTTGTTTTTATTTTTTACCTTTGATGTACCTTTCGATGATTATTAATGGAAAATTTGTGTTTCTTTTCATGTTTTATTTTGCCTATTTTCTTTTGTCTTGATGTATGGCTTTGGCCCTTGAATTATGCTGAGCTAGATTTAACACTTGATAAATAGCTTGACAATTTAACTTAATATAACTTTGGAGAAGATGAAACTAAGCTAAGAACCTTTTAAGAAAAATGAAATTAAGCTAAGCACCTTTAAATGACTTCTATGTTTGGGGATATCGTGTCCCATTTCATGGAGTGCATGGCTTAGAAAGAATTCCTTCAAACTCCAGGGTAGGGGTGGTCTATTTATTCTTCGTAGGGACTTAGATGTGATTCGTCATTACTGCCCCCAGTGGCCATGAAGACCTAAAACCTAACTGCTTTAACTAGTTTTCCTGCTATTCCTGAGAACTTAGTTTCTTTCATCATTGTTTCCCCCAGTTGAAATGAAGGCTTCGTCTTCTGTGTTATCTTTCTAGTATTATTGATCTGTTTAGACTCCACTTTTCTTTCTGAATCTACTTGGCATTTCTTCTTAGGTTATATTACCGTTAGTTTTTGGCGTGGCTTGAGATCTTAGATTAGACATCACCTTTTCTTTTAGTCCGCTTGGCATTTCTGCTCAGATTAGACTCCCTTTACTCCTTTGCCTGGCGCGAGAGCTCAAGTTAGACACCTTTTTTCCTCTGAGGCTGCAAGTCATTTCTGCTCATGTTAGACTCTCATTTTTTCCATATATAACAACTTTCCTGAAAATTTATTATTTTATTGAAAAATTATAATAGTAAAACAACTGCTACTTTAGCTACTGAAAGTAAATTTTGAGATGTTCTACATCATAAGGATAGGGCAATGCTCGTCTGCTTGAGTCTTGCACTTAAAGGCCCATACCTCTATTTCTTTCCTTTTTCTCAACAATAGATCTACAACTCTGAGTGTCTGATCTTATCCTTAGAGTAGGTTGTCAGTTGATACAACTTGTTTATCATGTTCCCTTGATCCCTCAGTTCCTCTAAGTCATCTAAATTGTGCCTGAGCATGTGCATTCTGCTCAAAATAAAAGCTTTGGACCATATGGGAAGATAACCCAATCCCTTTTGGGATGATTACTTCCGTGCCAAATGCTAGCTGAGTTTCACATGTGGCAGTTTTGCTGGTGATACGGTATGCCAATAGCATATTGGAGACTCATCCACCAAGGTTGTTTCCTACCATTCGCTAAGTTTTGAGGTTATGCTTGATCATCTTGTTTAGCACCTCTACTTTCTCGTTAATACCAAGATGTTCACATACTCAATTGAACTTCATGTTGTCGAATTGCCTGTCATTGTTAGTGATAATTGAATGTGGTATACTAAACCTGCTTAGTTATGGTAGCTAGTGGTTCTTCTTTTATTTATTTGGTGAAATAATCTATGGCAACAAAAGCAAATATGTTTTTCCCTTTCCCTATTGGAAAAGGTCATATTAGGTCTACCCCCTGCTGAGTATAAGGCCATAAGCTAGTTAAGGAAGTAAACAGTTCTGGGGGTTGGTGGGGCATATTTGCGAACCTCTAGCACTTTCATAAATTCAGACAAGTTCTTTGGTGGCAAGTGCCATGGGGAGCCAATAATACCCTTGCCTTTTTAGTTTATGGTGGAGGACTCTAGTGGTACTAAGATTATTAATCTGGTATATTTAGTAGAACTAAATTGCCCTAGAATCGAGTTGGTTTAGGTCAGGTACTTAGCCATTTGATTCCCTTAGTCTGCTACTCTTCAGCGATGGGATCCACCACCAGATGTGAGTCACTATAAATCTGTAAAGCCCAAGCTTTTACTGATAACATTGAATTTAATCCAGCCTACATCACCTCAAATTCTGTCTCATTATTGGAATCCTTGAACCAAATTACAGGGCGTATTCGATTCGAGATTGGGTTGGGGCGATAAGAACTATATTAGGTCCTCTCCTTTTCTCATTAGATGCCATGTCCACATACAAAGTTCAAATGTCATCAGTCACTTGTGGAGGCTAAGAGGTCACATCAGTCGTAAAGTCCATTTTCTTCCTAATTCTCTTCGTTTATTATGGCGTCCAAGACTCTTCTAGAAGGTTTGCTAATTAAAAGCTTTTAGTGTGGTCAATTCTAATATCCTCTAGTGGATCCAAGTATAACCCTGCCTTATCAAGCCCTTTGGAGAAGTCAATAGAGTAGCTCCGCACCTAGCTTGGGAACTCAACCATGTGGAGAATTTGTGCCTTCAGGTGCTCTGGAAGCTTCCTCGGTTTCTTTAGTCCAACTACACGAGCCAAATAACAAAGTCTGTTCAAGCGAGCTACTAGAGCTGAGACCTATCATCCAGCATGAAGTTACATGTTGTTCAAAGTATAAGAGAATATGGTATGCAAGCTCATATTCCCTGAGAATAATTTCCTAGCCTCCAAAAATCACAAACCAACAATATTTCCACTCTTTATGCCACGAGGGGATATGATAGCTATTACGGGGGGACTCTTGATCTAGAAGATATAAATGAACTCATTCATGAGAAAGTCCTCTTAACTTTTCAATCATCAGAGGACCCAGCAACCGGTCAAACTCCTCTAAGAGTTCGACTAAAGTTGGGCTAAGGAAACCCTAACAAAGGAAAACCATTCCCTCATGAAGTGATGTGGATGAAGCCTTAGTCCACACTCTAGAGAAGCTAGGTACAGGGCTATACCCTCATGGCGAGAGAGATAAATAAACTCCCCTCATCATGCAGCCTCATTCGGGCATAATCAGGAGTGTGGTACACAGGTATAATCATCCTCAAGTCCTCATCTGTAAAAAAAGAGGGGATTCCGTCAGCACCACATGGTTCGATGGAACCACACGAGATAGAATCTTCTGATTCTATGGCCTTGATCGACACACTCTCCCTGTCCACCTCCAGAAGATTTGGATCCCTAGAACTCTTATTTTAGACATTTTAATTAGAAATGAATACCTAGAAAAAAGTGGCATGGATGCCTATGTACACACTCACACAAACAACGTACAAAAACTAATAGAGGAAAAAAAGACGAGCCTCATTAGTAGTAGGGATCAGACGTCGATACATGAAGAATTCAGAAAATATTGGGAAGAAGACAAGGGCATGGATATTTATTCTCAGCCCATGCAATCAATCTGAGCCGTAAAAGGGATCCAACAAATAATATCTGTGAACTATGAACAGTTTGGATGCATTTAAGCTACCAACGTAAAAATCATGCGACCCTCATTATCCATGATGTTTTAGTGAATTGTCCCCCACACGTCCTCACTCGGTATTCACCACATAGTCGTGAAATTTAATGCCTTGAAATCATGAGGTCACATGCCCCAATTAGTTGTTAGTTTAAATTTTCCTCATGAAATTCAAGGATCGCCCAAGCGACGCCACCAGGGAATATTAAAAAATAGCTCTAGAACAAAGAGACACATTAGGTTTGAGAACTGCCAAAGTACATGCAACTCCGTTGGAAAATCAATGCGTCTAAGTTTGTCCAAAGAGTAGCTCAGGAACTGAGAAGTGCAGTCATTAATGTCTTAAACAGGCTCTATGTTCAACGCAGATACTAGGGGTAACTATCGTGGGTATCCTTCAGACCCTTGATACAGGATGACACTTATCGTAAGACAACCGAAGGAGCACTAGAAATGAGCTCCGAGAACCCATAACATACAAGGAGTAGTTCGGATTTTCCAGAGGTGCCTCCCCAAAACATTCATACTTGGAGTGCTCCACTTACTGGGAGAGAGGGCACGAGACTCCACTACCCCTAACAGATATGCTCAGGAGAAGGTAACCTATGACTTTAACTAATAGGCAAAATCCAAGTGATCCTAAGAGAGTGGTTATCTAATGGTGATAGGTATTTAGCATTTAATGCCCCTTCACTACTATCCTTGCATCCATCGGTCGAGGAAGAAGGCATTGAATGTGTTCATTCAATGCGTTGTTCTTCTCCTCAACCACTCTCATACCACGCCCACCTACTCGAAGACAATGGGATAGGTGATTGCCCATTAGGTTAGCAAAAATCCGTGAACCCTATAAATACCCCCTCCTCTTAACCTTTAGGAAGTTAATATCGCTTCAACTGCAAAAACTCTGCTTAATTCTCTTCACACTTCTAACTTAAACATTGGACACCATTCCACTAAGAAAACCTTCACTGGTATATCCTCACCTTAGAATTTTTTTTTAATCCCAGTTGTACATGACTTCAATTCACCAGTGTGAAATACGTGTGCCATGTGGAAAGGGCTAAGGGCTTCTGCCCTTTCCGTAACTAAGAGTTTCATTAGATTCTCCATACATTTATACAACCTAATTCAAGACTCAGTCAGTTACGGAAAGAGCGAAAGGGCTATCATATCAACTTTTAATGATTCCTTTTTCCTAATCGAATTGATTGGGTCATGTAGGAATAAGGTTCGAGTCCGCCAATCTGTTAGGATGCCTCAACTCATACATTAGTGCACTTCCACTTAACATCTATCATACTGATAAATGGCTCGTCCCTTCATGCCATTCTCTTGAATTCTCAAAACATCTATACATTATCATTTTCTAATAAATAACTTATTGAATTGATTTTTGGAAAGCCTACATTAGAGTTATTCTCGCTCCAAATAATGTAGGCTATAGCTACTACATACATCTGGGTTTATACCCAATAGTTTAGCTCAAATCAAGTTGTAGTAAACTTGTTGGTAGAACTTCTAATTCCTCTTCCTCTAATAAATTGGTAACTACAACTATTACCTACTTACTATTAAGACTCAATTCTCTCTCTCCTAGTTTTCATTTCAGTGGCATCTATCATTTGGCCGCACTTGGCAAACTGCTCTCTCTTCACATAGATTCCCATGCTTGCTAAGTGACAAAGTTGGTTAAAAGGCATCTTCTCTCTTCTTGCTATGATTGGTCAAAATAGGATCCTTACTAACGGGATGATGCTTCTTCTTCTCTATATTAACCTAATTTTAGGTAGAAAAGATTGTAAATTCTAATATCAATTGAAGCTTTGTTAAGTAAGCTTTCATGTACGATTCTTAAATGCTTTTATACTTCAATAACCTACTTTTATATGCTATTAGAACTATACGACCAAATTCATGAGCAACACTACTAATCAAAGAAACAATACAACATCAACTAATGCTGCAAAGAAAGCAAATCCCAATTTAGTTGCAATATCTATGAGTGCACTAATCGCAGCTCAAAACTCAGAAGCTTCAGCACTAAGAGGTAATCAGTCTTCAAGCTTTTTCAACTGTTCTCTATCAATTAAGTTAGACAAAAGCAAATTTTTGATATGAAATCACAAGTTATCCCAGTAGTAGTAGAACACGGGTTAGATGAAATCTTGTTTCGAGAAACTATTCATTGACCTAATTTTTATGAAAATGAAGAACAAAACCCAGCCTATAAGACTTGGTTAAGATGTCACCAGCTTCTATTAAGCTGGCTAAGAGCCTCCATGATAAAAGGAATGCTCAGTTCTTTTATCAACTTTAAAACATCTAGCGAGGTTCGAAGCTCGCTAAAAAGGAATTTTACAAGCTCTTTAAGAGCCAGGCTGTTGTACTAGAAAGGAAAAATGCAAGAAGAAACCAAAGATACAAAAACAATCAATGAAGATTATGACTATAGTGGATCTATAGCAGATTCTCCTACTGCAGCAGGGAAACCAGTTCAAGAAGAGGACTTAATTCTGCATATACTTGAAGGTTTGGTATGGAATATGACTTAGTTGTAATTAATATAAACTCTAGAGCAAATAGCATGAGCCTTGAGGATGTTCAATCCCTGTTAATGAACCATGAAAAAAGGTTGGAGAAGTTTCATGCTGCACATTCCTCAACCCTGAAACCCACTACAAACTTGGCTAGTTTAACTCCCTTTAGCATGAAAGGAAAAACCAGTATTAATAAGGTTACTCTCAAAATTATTCAAGCCATACAAATAGGAACCACAACTTCTCAGGAAATGGAGCAAGGACCTTATTCGTGCTTGGATGGCGGCTCAAGATCAGCCTCATGAAAACCTTATATTCCCTGAGGAGGTATAACAAAGGATGAAGAATATGAGGTAAGTTTAGAAGATCTGGTAACATGCTTATTTGCTAGGCCTATGGCAAACCTGGTCATGGTGTAAACATTTCCTACTATAGATTTAACAGAAATGCCAATCCCAGCTTTAAAAAAAATAAAATCACCTACAAAACAACTTTTAAACTCAACCTACTGCCTTTACTATAGGACCAGAATCCATTGCAAACTCTTCTATGTATGTCGACAGTGGAGCCAATAGCCATGTCACTTCTAACTTCAACAATTTAAGCATTTCTTCTGAGTACACAGGTTCAGATAGGCTTGCAGTTGGTAATAATAATCATCTTCCCATCACCTATATAGGTTCGTCACTTCTAGCCACCAATCACACACCACCACAACTATAATCTGTCTTGTGTGCACCAAACATAACAAAAACCTTATGAGTGTATCTAAACTTAATAGAAATAATAATGTTTACCTGAAGTTTTATTATATGTTTTGTCTTGTGAAGGCCAAGAAAAAAGGGAGAGTTCTTCTTCAAGGGATGCTTAAGGATGGATCATACCAGTTGGGGATACTTGTTGAAAAGAAGTCTGCTATTTTTTCTTGCACTTTAGCTTCACAATTTCCCTCAGTTTACTCTGTTTTTCTTAGTCCACATGTCATTAGGTCTATAAATAACGTGTATCCTACTAGTGATAGTTCTAGCCTGTTGTTGAAATCCAAGAAATGTACTCATGTTGCCAATTTAGTGAATACAACTAGTTTCTTAAATACTTCTTCTGTTGATTCTTCTCTTGCATCAAATGTTAAATTTTGGCACATGAGATTAGGTCACCCTTCTCCCAGGGTCTTAGGTCGGGTTTCATATCACCTAAGCACACATCTTCCTAGTTCAAAGGACTTCTTCTGTAATGCTTGTAAACTTGGGAAAATTCATTCATTGTCTTTCCCAACATCACATACTGTTACAGCACAACCTTTAGAGCTAATTTACATAGATATCTAGGATCCTGCTACCACTATCTCTTGAAAGGGTTTCAACTATTATATTCACTTCATAGATGCCTTCAGAAAATTCACTTGGGTTTACCCTCTTAAACTCGAATCTCAAGCTCTTAACACCTTCATCCTATTTCAAAAAATGGCAGAAAAATAGTTCAATCTCCCTGTAAAATTTGTCCAAACAGATTAGGGTGTGGAATACAGACCTTTTAAACCCTACCTTGAGTCTAAGATGATCATAGTTAGGTACCCAAGTCCCTACACCCATCAACAAAATGGGAATGCTGAGAGAAAACATAGGCAAATCACAGAAACATGCCTAACCTTCCTAGCTCAAGCTCCCCTACCTCTCAAGTTTTGGTGGGATGCATTTCAATGCTCTACCTATCTCATGAATAGACTTCCAACCCTAGCACTTAACCATAAGTCTCATTTTGAAGTCATGTTTAAGCATCAACCATGTTATCATACCTTGAGAGTGTTTCGCAGCTCATGTTACCCTACCTCATGCCCTACAATGCTCATAAACTTGAGTTTAGGTCTTCTCAATGTTTCTTTTTGGGTCATTCACATGTTCATAAGGGCCATAAGTGTCTAGCAACTCAGGAAGAATCTATATTTATAGGCATGTTGTGTTTAATGAGTCTGAATTTCCTTTCTCTTTTCATTCATTCTATACTCATACATTGCACAAATCACCTGTCATCACTAATCCTACTGTCTCACTCCCTTTTCTGTCTCTGGCAAGTGTAAATCAGGGTGCTACTTCTTTGACATCAGGTACTCAACAGAGAGTTCATCCTCCAGCATCTAATGATGTAAGTCTCTCTCAGTCTCCCTCTTTACCTACCTCTATTTCTATTATGCATGTTTATGCTATTGGTCCATCTATCCCTACACATAGGTTTCATATTAGTGATATATCTTGCTCTTTTTATACCTATTACAATTGAAGCACAAACTCACACTACTTCCTTGCCTCCCACCCTTGTTCGTGATCCCTTACTGTCTAAATATCCTATGACTATCAGAACCAAGAGTTACTCTCTAAAACCTAAGCTCTACCTCAGTAACAAACATCCTCTCATCACCTATCCCAATATAACAAGTATCAACTAATAAATCCCTTTTGGACCCGTTGTGGTCACAAGCTATAAAGGAGAAGTATCGTACTCTACTTAAGAATGACATCTGGATCTTGTACATGCCTCCCCCTCTATGAACCTTATGTTAGAATTATGTCCATAAATTAAGGTGTAATAACTATTTATGAGTATTTAGTTATTTCTCAGACAATTTGAATTACTGAATTTAATCATTGAATGAAAGTTTTTCTATTAATTAAAGTGTGTTTATAATTTACTCAAGTCCTGGAACTATTGTCAACATAAGAAGAGTAAAGACTGAGGGGTATTCCAGACAAACTCTTCTGAAATAGTTCAGAATATTATTCGCAGTCTTATGATCGACTTGCCAATCAAGTCTGATTACGACTGTTAGGTTGAACCGAAAGATGTCAGTCTTGGGGTATGGGAGTGGAGACTCTAACCGTTGACCTAGACATGTTGTGGAATATGTTGAATAGATCAGTAACCAATTAATTTATAGCAAAGCCATTTATCTAGCTCAAAATCTAGTTGTTACACCTATAAGAGTATTTTCATAATTACCTTAATCCTGAGTTGAATATGAAATTTGACTTAGTTAGTTATAGTTTTTGATATACCAAAGGAGTGAGTTTGAATTTTCAGAAAATACATCGGCAATTGAGATTGTGCTTCAACTATGTTGGAGTTGCATAATTCACAGATATGAAAAATCGTGGTGAGGTTGTAAATGTAACAATATCACCTTCTACTTTATTGATGTGTGTGTGAATAAATTAACTTGGCCAAGTATTCTATGAAATGAATCATTAATAAGACATGGTGAATTGTACAAGACAATTGACTGTTATATCTTTCTTATTCACAGTTAATAAATGAGTTAATGAAACAATAACTAGATGGGTAAAATTGTAATTTTACATCCTACTCTTGTTACTGATTTTCACGAAGGGTTATATGTTAAAATATTCTATGGACCGTGAAATAAAAGTGTTTATTTGCACTAATAGAAAATGTAGCGTGTATAAATCGATGGTTGATTTGACATTGGACCTATAGTGGAGTAGTACGATGTCAGGATTAAATAGGCCAGGAATTTATGGAGATAAATTCATCAAGTATTTGAATCCTATAGCTTTATTCATGTGGGTCTATTTGGTCTTAGGAGTAGCTCATAAGGACAAGAATGAAAAATAATATCAGTTGAAACAATAACGTGTTTTGGACTAAGGCATATTTCTCGAACCCATACGTGATAAGTGTTGTCAATTCATTAGTGAAGAGTAATTAATTAATGTTCAAATTAATTAATTAATTGGTTACTTTTTAATTATTAGATTATTAGTAAATAAAAGAAATTAATTAATTAATTGATATAGATCAATTTAATTTATCAATTTAGATTGATAAATTTGGACACAACATTGACTCTAGGAAGATATATAATTTTCGGCAATAACAAATATTATGGGGTAAATTTTTGAGAATTTGACATTTAATTTGACATATAGGGGTATATGTGTAAATTTTATAATTATTATATAATTGATGGCAATAGGGTTGCATCCCTAACCTTGATCACAGTGTGTGATAACACAGGGCAAAGAAAGTAGTTTCTTTCTCCCCACCCTATTGCCGCCGAAATCTAGAGGAAAAAGAGAAAATTTTGTTTTTTTCTTCTGTTGTTTTGAGAGCCCACACTTAATTCTTGACGAAATCCGATCGAGATATACTTCTGAATCTTATGAGTACTTGTTGGTGTGGAGATTATTTGAAGTCCTATGAAGAACGAAGGACGCGAGACGACTAATATGATTCCATCAAATCAGAATTTCTCCTACACAAAAAAGGTGTAAAATTATTTCTACTTCTATTGAATACGTTTAACTAAGTATGCATAATCGTAAGTATGGTTTTAATATTTAGTGTGATTAAATTTTGTTTTAGAAATTTTTTTGACATTCCACCCACGAACCGTTCGTGGTTCAATGATTTTTTTTTAATTCTAAAACCTGATCCAATAACTCATAGGTAACAATTGGGTCTATAAGGTGAAATTAAATACAAATGGGTCAATGGAAAGGCTAAAAGCCAGGCTCCTGGCTAAGCGGTTTCATCAGACCCCTAGTATATACTACAATGAGACTTTTAGTCCCAGGTAAAGCATAACACCATTAGAATTGTTTCACTCTTACTCTCACTTTCAACTGGCATGTAAGCAACTTGACATTGATAAAGCCTTCCTCAATGGTGTTTACATGAGGCAGTGTTTATGAAACAACCTCAAGACTTTACAGATCCCACCAAACCAGCTCATGTGTGTAAGCTCAAGAGGGTACTTTATGGATTGAAATAAACCCCTAGGGCTTGGTTTGATAAACTGAGGCACGTCTTGTTGTAGTGGGGCTTTATGAATGCCAAATCTGATGCCTCTCTTTTTATCCCCAAGAAAGGCACTTTTCTTTTCTACATCTTGATCCATGTTCATGACATATTGGTTACTGGCAATAATCCATCTTTGATCACTCAATTTATTGATAAATTGCATCAAAAGTTTACTTTTAAATATCTTGGGTCCTTGCACTTCTTTCTAGGAATTCAGGTTACTAGAACTACTTCGGCTATGCTCCTTTCCCAATCCAAGTACATCATTGAGCTCCCAGAAGAACAAAGATGGATGAAGCCAAACCTAGTTCTCGTCAAGCTAGCACCTCCACCAAACTCTTTCTCCTTGGTGGTGATCCTTTTCTCTGATATCACCCTATACTTGAAAACTATTAGTGCTCTCTAATATCTCACCTTAAGAAGGCCAGAAATATCCTTCATTGTCAACAGGTTAAGTCAATTTCGTCATCAACCTACATCAGTTCATTGGCAAGCTTGTAAGAGGGTACTAAGATATCTTAAATGTACCATTTTAGAAGGATTATACTTGATGTCAGCCTCTACTCTTCATCTTCAAGCCTATTCAGACTGAGATTGGTCTAGTAACACTACAAGCAAAAAAACCCCATGATAGTGGCTAAAAAATTCTACCATAGAGTTTTCATAGCATTTTTCGTAACGCTATGTTTGCCAACTTTATTAAAAATCTGACCCTACGATAGCGTTTATTAAACGCTATCATAACTACTTTTAAAAAACGCTATTATAAGTGTAGCAACAATGGGAGACTTTCTATAGCGTTTAAAAAAATGCTATTGTAACTTTTCTATAGTGTTTTTAAACACTTGAAAGGATACCAAGCGCAATGGGACGCTTTCTATAGAGTTTAAAAAAACCTATAGAAAATTTACAATAGCATTTTTTAAACGCTATAGAAAAGTTACAATAGTATTTTTTAAACGCTATTAAACGTGTATGATAGCTGTTTTTAAAGCTGTTAAAAGCTTTCTATAGCGTTTTAAAAACGCTATTGTATGTCTAACCATATCATAACTGCATTTTCCTATTGTGATTCTTTAGGCTATTATATTTTCTTATAGGGTTTTAAATTATGTAAATAATTTACACTAATGTATCAAACAATAACATAAAGATATCCATTAAATCACTAATTTAAAATATTTAATTAAAAAAATTTACTAATCAAATACAATATCAAATGTCCAAAAAAACCCTACAAAATAGCATTCCAAGGTGTTTATATCACATATTACACATATTTTGAGTTGTACTAAATATCACAAATACAAGCCAAAGTTTTTATCAAAGAACTTTCATATCTTCCTATTGGAATCATATTCCCCATCACTATGTGGAACCACGCATCACCTGAATTACTATGTGTTTGTCGTGTTTTCGGTGGACCTATATGAAAAAAATAATTGTTATAGTTCAATATCCACTTATAAACATATATATTATCTCTATAAAAGGCTTTCCAATATTCAGACATGTTGATCTATAAGATTATAATCTAGATTGGAAAACCATATTTCTTGAAATACATACTTTCCATGCATATATGTTTTATCCTTGAAACTGCATATGTAATAGCAAGTTAGAAAAACAACATAACCAAATGCAACACAAATGCAAGAACAAAAATACAAATCCAACATTTCAATCCACATTTCTAGCACCCCCAACATTTCAATCATGCCACAAATTATGTCAACCCACATTTCTAGCGCTAACAATACTAATCATCATAGAAGAAAAGTTTAACATATTATTCATAATCCAACCCTACCAACATAAACAAATCTAACATAAATGTAAATCCAACATTTCAATCTACAGCCCATTTGTAGTTTGATTGATAAAGAGAGAGTAATTGTTGAAAGACTATTTGACCCTTGATGATGTAACTTTTATCTTGTTGTTGTATTATTATGATTCATTAAAAAAATCGCTACCATCTTAAAACTACAAAACTCCACTAATACAATTATAATCAATCACTTGCAATATAATCAACCACAAGATTCCTTCAGAAATCAACCACAATATAATCAATCTCTCCTCCCATCAATTTTCATTATTAATTATTCTTTATTCATATTAGTTGGCTTGTATTCTTTCTCTATCAATGAAAAGCTGACATAGTCTATTGAAAAAAGCACATAATCTGAATATTGCATATTTGGGCCCTTTTGCAAGCAATCCCCTTAAGGCTACAGGTGACAACTGTTGAATGAGAACATGACAATCATGTGATTTAAGACCAAGGACTTTACAATCTTCCATTGATATGCAGTTTCTAATGATAGAACTGTAACCAACTGGTAATTTTAGATCGAAAAGCCTCCTACAAAAGGTTTCTTTCTCTTTTTTGGTTAATAAGTACAGAGCAGGAGGAAAGATGGTTCTAGATCCATCATCTTTTGGATCCAAGCCATGCTTAATATCCATGTGTTGTAGATCTTTACGTCCATTGATCCCATCTTTTGATTTTCCTTTCACATTCAGCAAAGTAGCAATATTGCTTTCACATATATTTTTCTCAATGTGCATCACGTTCAGATTATGACGTAATATTAATACCTGAAAACGTGATGACAACATCTAAAAATGTCAAAATGAAACTAACAATGGAGGAGTTGAAAGATACTAACCTCCCAATATGGTAGATCAAAGAAGATTGATCTTTTCTTCAATATAGTAACCGCTTGTTTACTTCTTTTCTTCCTTTTCTTACCACATTTTCCATAATGTTGACATAGTCTTTCAATTCGAGAGAAACATTGTGACCAGACATGATTCTAGGAATTTGTTCATGCTACTCGTTCCCATCAAACCACGCTTTCTTTGTCCTAAATGGATGAGATGGAGGTAGAAAGCGTTTGTGACCCATGTATGCACACTTACTATTGTATTTTAACCAGTAGGAATGTGTGTTTTCACTATAAACTGGGCATGCTTTTTTTCCTTTCGTAGTACATCCTGCAAGATTTTCATATGCTGGAAAACCATTAATGATCCACATCAAAATAGCTCTCAGATCAAAAAAATATTTACTGAAAGCATCAAAAGTGTGCACCCCGTTATTCCATAAATCTTGAAGATCTTCTACTATAAGTTGTAAATACACATTGGTATCATTCTCTGGTTGTTTCGGGCCATATATTAAAAATGTCAAGAAGATATTTTCTCTTTTGATACATAACCATGGTGGTAAGTTGTAGGTCACCAAGCATGCCTAACCAACAACTATATGTACTGCTCAAACTACGAAAGGGATTAAACCCATCTGCGACAAGTCCTAACCTAAGATTACGCGGATCAGATGAAACATAAAGCCATTTCTGACTCACCAACTCCCACGCCACAGAATCTACAAGGTGACACATATTCCCATCATTACTCTTATTGTTTTGATGCCACCTTAAAGCTTTAGCAACTTTGGTAGACTTAAACATCCTCATAAACCTTAGAATTTATGAAAGTACCATAAATCTTTAGCAGGTACACCCTTTTTATCTTATTTTCACGTTCATCAACTTTCCACTTTGAAGAGCCGCATCTTGACCGTTTCTCCAAATGTTCTCTCTTTTTTTCTAAACAAGCAGCAATCATTCACACATGCATGAATTTTTTTGTACCCTAAATCAAAATCTTTGAGAATCTTTCTTACTAAATACATAGATCTTGGAATCACATTCTCATTCAGCAACATATCATGTAAAATTTCTAAAAGTTCAGTAAAGCTTTTGTCAGACCAACCACTCTTGGTTTTAACTTACAAAACTACAATGGCTTATAACTTTGTGTATTTGGTACAACCTGGATACAAAATAGTTTCAGCATCTCGTAGCTTATCTATGAAATCCTCATCTCTCCCTTCAAAATCCCTAGAACGTTCGTCTTCAAATCCATAAGTTGATTCACACATGTTAGTGTGTATGATTTGTTTAATTGACATAAAATTTTCTGTGCATAATTTGCATTTCTTTTTGCTATCTTGATAAAATTTCGTACTCCTTCCTGATACTCTTTTATAGCTTTATCAATTAAAACATCAACTATTAAGATATCTATTTATGATTATATTTTACACTTATCTTAAATAAAGTAACCAATCTTTTTACATGTTGTACACACCCAATCTTTATCCATTCCGATAAGTTGACTACTAAAATGTAGAGATAATTGTCCTTTTGTATTTTTCTTTCAACTTATCAAAAGGAAAAGAAAAAAAAATACATGATCACATACGACCAAATGATAAGTACAACTATTGGCTAAATGACCATTAAAGTTTCATGCCCATCTTTTTTATGAGTAAAGTAATATATAAATTCACTCGTACAAATCTGCCAATCAATCAAACTAATAACATAAACAAATAAAATATATAAAAAGACCTTTATAGTATTTTCGCTCCATGCCACGCAAGTCCTTTGCAACAAGCTCTTGGAAGGTCTCTATTATTTGCAATCCTGCACATATTTTATTAAACTACAGTTAGGCCAAACTAAAACAATAAGTTAATTCATCATTAAATTACCAAATGTCATAGTCTTTTGGAGAAAGACCTAAATTCATCCATAATAGAAACAACGGATAGCTGTAAACTACAATTCCACTTTATCTTTTGGAGAAAGCAACCATATAGATGGACAATGATTTAAAGATCATCATTATCATTTCTAACACTTCACATATAGTTAAGACAATCAATGAGGGTTGGAGCTGAGAGAGCTTTGTCGTAGAGTATATGAGGATTGGAGCTGAGAGAGCTTTGTCGCAGAGTCTATGAGGGTTGGAGCTAAGAGAGATTTGTTGCAGAGTCTATGAGGGTTAGAGCTGAGAGAACTATGAGTGGTTGAAAGAGAGAGATTTGTGAGAGTCATTTTAGGCGGGTTGTAATTTTGGTCCTCGCGCCCAGTTTTCCCAAAAATTAATTAGAACCTCTCTCTTAGCGTTTTGATATAAAACACGATAGTTTTGTGCAATAAAAGCCCAACTTTCTTGTAGTGTGTAGAAGTGGCTCAAACAGGAAAAAAAAGAAGAAGATGAAAGCAATCATTTTCTTGATTACACATCAAAGTATACATCCAATGGGCATGAATTATTGGAGGAAAAGAGTAGTTATGATGTTCTATTCATTTGCAGGTGAATGCAAGGATCCAAAAGAAGTAGATACGTTTAGAGTCTTCCACTGGATTATATATTTTACTTGTACAACCTAGAAACCTATAGAGTCTTCCATAATAACAAACTTATAAACATGTTATTACCAAATTACACATTTCAAATTAAGAGTGACACAATAATCCAATTTCACCAAGAAATTACAAAAATAATGATAAAACCTCTCAACTCAAAGCAACATTTGACTCAGAATGTCATTAACATTCTAATCAATGACAAACAAATACCCAAAAATATTTAAAATATATTCGTTGAAAACTTCAAAGTAAACAAAGCATTTATTTGCAACATTACCTTAAAAATCTGACAGAATTTCAAACACATTTAAGAGAATTGCAGCCTACACTTATTAAGAGAATTGTAACTTTAGATAAGGTAGAAACTAAAATGGTGCTAGTTAACCATGAAAATTTTCTAAAATTACATAAGTGATATAATCAATCACGGTTACATGTACTACCTTTAACATATAAGGAAAACTCAGTTGTTTCCATATGCTAACCTCCAATGTCTTGGCTTCTAATACACCTTAATTTAATCTCAATTAATAATCTCTATGCAGACATGTCATTTAATATTCTCTACAAACAATGTTAAAAAATCTCAAACAGTCGACATGAGTACATGTGGGATAAGGACATAACTGATTTGAAACCTCCAATTTGTAACACCTTCCTCAACAATTGGCATTTTGACATTTGGTTGTAATCTATTCAATTTTCTTCAATTCTTCCATGAAATGAAAGTTTATCATATATAATCTATTCAAAAGAAAATTTCAGTAATCATATAGAAGCAACGGAAATAATGTGCTTCTAAGTGTATTAGCCAAAGTTAGGGTCCAAAAAAATGGATGAAACTAAACAAGTGGGAGAGATGGATTGCAAGTCTCTCCTCCCACTTTCAATGCTCATCCTTATGTAATAAAACATGTCAGGAAAATGATAAATATGAGAAATATTATAGTTCAAAAGCACCAACACAAATAGCAAGAGAACTACTATTTTCTAAATCAATGGGTAGAGAACTATTTCTGCTATGTAAAGTCCACCTAAAATTACTCACATCGTTCAGTAATATCTATTTCATGTGGTATAAACAAATCCTTCCAATGTAAACTCCACCTACAATTAGGTATTAATACAGAAAGTATGACAATTTGGATCAAGGATAGGGAAGCAATTGATACTCACATTTTATACTGCTAATGAGCAGAAGCCTAGTGAAGAAAGGGAGAAAGCAGATAAAGCTCCACAAAGAAGCATCTCTCCCCTAAGCCACGCTTTTTACCTATTATGTAACTAAAATCAATGGAAGAGTTCTCCTTAAAAGAACACAAAAATTCCACCTTTAACCATTAATTGGCCACACCCATGAAAACTAGGTACAAATTTGACTCAAATAACTGACACTAGAGCATAGTATTATGCGTTATGTTTCTATAAACAAAAATTAGGAACAAACTTCAAGTCATTTTCAGTAAATGTTTGATTCATTGATGAGAATCTCATAACAAATGGACTTCTTCGAATTGAATTAGTGACCTTTATCCATAAAACAAAACGAGACCAGAAAGTGAAGGAAGATCCTTGAGAACGGTAAATGAAGCTTAAAGAAATACTGAAAAGAAAAAGGAAATGTTGTAAAATTAAATCCTTCCGTCTCTACTGAAAAGTATAGCAACAATGGCTGAAAAAAAGGAAGTCACTTGACAAAGGAAGCTTAAGAATGACCGGAAAAAACTAACTAAAAAAGTAAAGACCCTTACCTCGATTGAAAACCCTAACCATCTATAAAATCTGTGGTGCAAACCAATTTAGAGAGATAGAGGCATTTCAAAGGACACGAAATGCTGAAAATATCATTATCCTTTTTGTCAACGACGTTCTATCTCGTCGGTAAGAGAGTGCGAGTGACAAGAGCGATTATAAAAGGGTCTAAAGCACGCGCGCGCGCCCACACACACACACACACAGTACTAGTCTGAGAGCGAAAGATCGAAGCTCCTAACCTTAAACTTGAGCAGAGCAACCGCAGCAATGGAGCACAACCTAGAAATCACTAAAGGGATGTGAATCGGGGTTATTTCATATAGGGGATAAAGGGCTTTTTTTTATTAAGAAGGAAATGGGCATTGAGCATTTTAATTTAGAGTTCCTACGCCTGTTGGAAACATGAAACATCTCTTAACTTAACCAACAAACTTTTCATCGGCAAAAAAAATTGATTTTTCATTACGTTTTCAAAAAACCTGCTATCACTAAGCGCTATGAAAAGTCTTGTTTATTGTAGTGTAATCCTAATGATAGAAAGAGCACATGACGTTATGGAATCTCTTGGCAATTCTCTCATTTCTTGGTCCTCCAAAAAATAGAATATGGTGTCAGATCAAGTAGTGAAAGTGAATATAGGGTCTTGGCTAATACCACTGCTGAACTCATTTGGTTGAGGTCTCTTCTCCATCAACTTCATGTTTCTCCTTTATTGCCATCTACAATCTGGTGTGACAACCTTGGACCGGCTACTCTTGCCTCCAATCCAATAATTCATGGTAGATCTAAGCATATAGAAATAGACCAACAATTCATTTCAGGATCAAGTTTTGTCCAAGTTTTTACAAGTGCTCTATGTTCCCTCACATGATCAAATTGCTTACATTCTTACCAAGGTTTTTTCCAAAGACAGGTTTCACTTCCTCAAGTCCAAGCTCAAAGTCACTCAGCCTCCCACTTCATCTCAACATCAAGTCAAAAGTGGTTGAACCCACTTTTAACTTGAGGGGGGATATTAGGACTTAGTTATCTCTCTCCTAGTCAGCATTTCAGTGGCATCTAGAATTGGCTGACACTTGGCGATTGCTCTCTCTTCACATTAGATTCTCATGCTTGCTAAGTGACAAAGTTGGTTAAAAGACATCTTCTCTCTTCTTGCTATGATTGGTCAAGAGAGGATCCTTATAAACAGAATGATTCGTCTTCTTCTCTATATACTTAACCTTATTTTAGGTATGCATGTAAGGTAGAAAAGATTGTAAATTCTGATATCAATTAAAGCTTAGTTAAGTAAGCTTTTCTGCACGACTCTTACATGCTTTTATACTTCAGTAACCTGCTCTTATACTTACAACTTCTCTATATCTCATAATTTAAGTTTAGAAAGCTAACTATCAAAATCCTTTTGCCATCACGTATATTGATGATCACCTACTTATAATTTTTCTATATCTCATTAAAAAAAAGATAAAGAAAAACAACGAATTGAAAAACTAGAAGAAACTGAGATCATTTAAACTATATTTGAACTTAAGAAATTACGTTCAAATATAGCTTTATGAAAAAAAAACTATATTTTTTACTTAAGAAATTACGAAGAAAAATAAAAGTAAATAGAAAAAAGAAAAAAACTTTTAATTTTATCTAAATTTATTCTTCATCAAATTTTCAATAAA
>QANY01006848.1:189537-227386 GCA_003255025.1 Datisca glomerata | reverse complement strand
GTGAGTTGTTGCACTAGAATCTATCCACCACGTGTAAGAACCGAACTTAATTTAACCTCAGAACAAAAAAAATTAAAAAGCATAAATTTCTTAGCACGTCAAGCTTGATAGTTGGTGCATTGCTTTTTCCTATGCCCTTCAGCTCCACAGAAGTAACAATCATTGCCTTCCGGGTCAACCGATTTCTTTTAATAAACAATATGTTGATAAAGATATTAATTTACAAATATCCTGGTATATATAATCTTATTATACAAAGTACATTCACTAAAATGTATATCTACATCAATGATCCAGATCTATATCACATGCATTCATAATGCTTAGTAGTTTTATTAATGAATATGAACTTTTCAGATATTTATATAAATTATTCAATAATAATTTAAAAGGAAAAATTATAAGAAAAAATTATTTTCAGTAAATGTCATATTAAAATATTAATACACATGCTTTGAGGGCATTACCCCAACACTTAATTGCAAGGATTTATTAAATAGAGCAATTGTATCAAGTAAATTTTTCATTTCCAAAAAAACAAACATAACCAACTTTGTCCAAAATAGTAACAGAAATAATATTCCGTCTAAAAGATGGTACAATAAAAGTTTCATCAAGATCCAAATAAAATCTAGTTGTTAATAATAATCTAAATTTTTCTATTGCTTCAACCTCAAATGTCTTGTCATCACCCACGTAGATGTATTTTCCAGCATCATTTGACTTTCAGCAATTAGGGCAACCCTACATAGACACACGGATGTGAGTTGTTGCAAGAATCTATCCACCACGTGTACGAACCGAACTTAAATTAACCTCAGAACAAACCAAATTGAAAAGCATAAATATCTTAGCACTTCAAGCGTGATAATTGGCGAATTGCTTTTTCCTATGCCCTTTAGCTCCACAGAAGTAATAATCATTGCCTTCCGGGTCAACCAGTTTCTTTTGTTATTTCTTGTGTGGTGCTGTATCCACAACAATCTTATCATTCTTCATTTTCTTTCCCTTGCCCTTATCCTTAGAGATGAAGGCCAAGTAAGCACTCTCTATATTATCATGTTTTTCCATTTCCTCTCATTGAACATAGTGTGAGATGATCTCATTCAGAGACCAAGTCTCTTTCTGACAGTTGTAGCTCACATTAAATTGGCTAAACTCTATCGGGAGAGATATCAAAACCAGATAAACGAGCAAGTCCTTAGAGAGTTCAAGCCTTAATGTTTTCAACCTTGAAACAATGTGAGACATTTCCATAATGTACTCCCTGATATTATCTTTATCTTTATACCTCATTGATATTAGGTCTGATAAGAGCATACCGATTTCTACCTTTTCGTTCTTGACAAACCTCTTTTCAATATCTCCAAGGAACACTTTATCTGTAGTTATCTTTTCAGATATAGTGCCCCTGAATACTTCTAGAATGACCTTTTTCATGATCAACATACACATGCGATTTGATTTCTCCCACCTTTTAACATCCCTCTTTTCGTCAGAGGTACTCTTATCCATAAAAGGTGAAGGAGAATTAATCTTTAATGCAAGATCAAGATCCATAACTCCAAGAACTATCAAGAGATTATCTTTCCAAGACTTGAAGTTTGAGCCATTTAGAATTGGAATTGAATTGATGTTGGTCGTGATCTTAGCTGGAGTAATAGCTGAACAAAGAATAAGAAAAATAAAATAAGCTCACATAAATCCCAAATAATAATAATAAATTCAAATAAGAGTAAACCTCATCTCAAGACACCGGGCACTCCATTAATTTTTGACTTTGGTCAAAATTATTAACTTGCAAGTGATGTCTTGGTGTAGTAATCAAACACTGATGAGGAAGAACATAGCAAACGAGAAACTTTCATTTGGGCCGATTTATTGTTCATATGTAAAATCGAATAATCATAACGTATTTATTATCACAGAAGCACATGCAATTCTATCAAATATTTACCTTCATTTGAGCTGCTGATAAATATTCATATAAGTTACACACACATAACCTTTTATATTTTAAGACAAAACTAATTTTCATAAACAATCCAATGTTCGAATTTAAAATCTGTAATTAAACCTTAAATTAACTCATAAACAATTAATTTTTTCATGCCTTAAAAAATTTTGTTTTGAAATTATTTAATCAAATAATCTGTAAAACCAAAATCAATTTATAAAATAATCTTTAAATATAATTTAATTAATAATTAAATTAATTATTTTTTTAGTAGAAAATGAAGAGGGGCTGGGGAGTGTGTTGCGGGCAAAGCCCGCAGCGTCTGTCTTGTGGGCTGGGAAAACACCAGCCCCTTGCTCTGTGTTGCGGGCTAAGTTGCAGCATTTCCCAATTGTTGCGGATCAATTCGCCCGCAGCCCAAATAACCCCTTTTTTTAAGCTTTCAGTTGTGGGTTGAAACCCACAACTTGACCCACTGTTTACGGGTCAACCCATGACTTGTGAATCATGTCAACCCTCAGGTGCCCGAGGGTTTTCTTCTTCTAAGGACTGGCGGTCATGGACGCCAGTCTTGCCTTTTCATTGCGGCCAAGGTCATGACTTTCCTTCCTGGCACAGCTCGATTGCTGTGCTGATGTCCTGATTGCTGTGCTGATGTCCTTCCACCGTTGGCCTTCAACAACAACCGGCGGCGGTCCGAATTAATATATATATGTATATATATATCTCATAAAAAATGCCGTTTTCAAATCTAATAATTTATCAAATTCGAGAACTCCGAAATATAAACATATAAACACGAATAATCATTGATCTAAACTTAAAAAACCGATTTTCAATTATTCAACATGAATAACTCTGATACCACTTGTTAGATAAAAATCATTATTGGTATAAACTGTATCTTTAAACCCCAAGAACTCAGGTTGAACATACCAAGAATCAAATAACTATAAAAGTATAAGCGTACCTGAATCCATGAGAGCAGATTGCAATTTAGAGTCGAATAGTTGACCTTCTAGATATACACGATTTTCTTTCAGAGAGTTCATTTTGATTTAGTCTATTTGTTTTCTCTCTAATGATGAGATATTAAAGAAAATATAATGGTTTTCTTTTATCATGTGATATGGGGACTATAATCACTTATAGATTACTTATCTATTATCTATTGATATTTCTATTTTAATTCATCATAAAAATAGAAATTATCTTAAAGTCTATACACGTCAAAATGTTCACAACCTATAAAATATATTAAAACCCAAATTATCCAAAACATTAGTCGATCACTTTTAATTGGGTTTATCCTTATTTGACAGTTTACAATACATATAAGTCTAACATTGGATCAAAGATCCAATATATTTTGCTTAATTATTATGTACTCATAAATCATTGTAGCTTGAGAGTACTCAGAACTTAATTAGCTTAACTCTATTATAAAATAATATGTAAACGTTGCTAAGATAAAGTACACTGTAACATTAAATTGAACTTCAAGTTAAGAATAATTTGGTTTGGTTTGCCTAATTATAAGACCAGTCCACCCTAATGACCAATGATGGGAAATATTTTATTTTGGATAAAGCATGTACGTGTATTCGAGCTAGATTTGGATTCTCAGTAGTCAGAATTTCTAATTGTCAAAGGTTAATCCCTATGTCGTTTGATCAAACTTGAACATTCAGCGAGTTAACAGAAAAGATAATAAAAATAGTTCTTTTTATCTTTATTTCATTTTGTTGTTTGATAAATGACGGCTCATGACCAATGAACTGCTTTGCCAATGGCAGACAATCTTAATTCACTCAAGCTTGGTCCACCAGCACAACTTGAAACAAAAAATTGACAAAGTATGTCTCTCATGACCATGAGCGGAGATCAATTTGGTTAACACTAGAGGCAAATTCATTGTCCGACCAATTGAGTTACACCGTTATATTTAAAAGGGAGTATTTAGAAGTTCAAGAAGTATTTAAATGACTAGAAATTATATACCAAAAAAAGTTTGTATCTAATTTTATACTAAACAAAAGAGGCCAAACTCTCAAGCACGATTTGGCAGGCTTGCTTGAGGAAAAGCAGAAAAAAAGAAAAAGAAAACTTAAAATAAGGCACATGACACTGCTTTCCATTTTGCTTTAATTTTTACCAATCGATGCCAAAATTCAAAACTAAAGAAAAAGATAGATACAGTGAGGACTGGTCACTGATGCAGAGCTGAAGGATAAACTTGTCTGTAGTTAATTAAGTGGACAATACCCGTTACGCAATGGGCAAAATATTAATTTAATCTATCTCATATGTCACTTTTAATAGATGATTTTTTAAACAAAGATAAAAAAAGATACATTTAAATAATTATGTGTTTGAAAGACCAAATAAGATACTATCATTACTTCTGGACAATTAAATATCTAATTTATAATCGCAACGACTCAATTCTAAGAGTGTAGTTCTATCAATTGAGTTATATACCCCTAGACTTACATGCATGAAATAGTAAGTTGCTTCTTCTATTCTTTTCATTGGCTCAGCTGAGTCATCTTGAACTTGAACTAGAGACCTCATCCGTGAAATAAATCATCGCACATACAGTTCAACCAATTAAAACATATATATTGACTAAAAATAATAAAAAAGACTAAATAGTAGAACATGCGAGATAATAAAATGGGGCATGCAAATCTAAACAAACAAGGCGAGATAATAAATGAAAATTTTGTTATTAATATAAAACAAGTTAGACAAAAAGAACATTATTATTCAAATGTACTTCTGTTATTAGATCATATCTTACTCTAATAAAAAGTGAGTTTCTAGTTGCTTGCTTGGGCTGGAATGTCCGGCTTGTCCCTGTAATCTGGGCATATTTACGCAGTGGGCTGTGGTTGAGTGCGTGCTGTAAATTCCGGTGCACTAAGGGCTAAAATGGTGATTTTGTTGGTCTGTAATTGTTGACTGAATATGGACCGCTGGATTATTTTGATATGAGCTGTGTATATGAGTAAATTCCTTCTTGGTAAATGTTGACTGCCTACAAGTCATTGAATTGCTTCAATCTGAGCCGTTGCTGAGTTTAATAATTTTAGGTTAGTTTGATTGAATCTTGGCCATTCGTTTAGTTGATGAGATTGCATCTGAGCCATCCACATCCTTTTAATTTTTTTATCTCAATTGATTGCTTCAAGCCTCCACATCTTGCACAACTCGATTTCAATCTCATTCACCTTCTCTTTAGCATGGGGCGCAATGGCAGATGCATGCGGCGCCATGGGAGAGGCTGTTCAACCTTCTCGACGATCTCGCCGCCGGCTGGAGGACTTCTCCACGTCAAGCTACGTACTATCCAGCAATGATCGCGGGTTTGTCCGATGGAGAGTCTGTCATCGTCACAGAGCCCCTACGTTGAACGGCGCAGTTCAAACTTTGTGGCTGCTTTTCGATGATGTGTTTTTCTTTCATGTGTATGGCCTTATGTTTTTATGAGGGTCTAATTTCTGATTTTGGTGTTGGGCTATGTTCAAGTTAGGGTTGGGATGTCCATCACGATGTTAGTTTTTTCTCGTCAGTTTCCCTCTTTCTTGTCTGTTTTTCTTTGAATCTTCAGTTTATGCATGTAAATTATGCATTCCGCAGAGATTTTAGTTAAACAAGGTAGGAAATATACTTTAAATAGTTTATCTGAGTGGATTGATTAATTCTTGCTACAAATTTTATTTTGAATAATCCATTTTGTTTCTTGTCTCATTGAATGTGTTTAGGTCATCAGTCGGTGTGGATAGAATTGATTTTATTATGAATTATATTATGTTTATTTGTTCTTATCTTTTACCACTTTTAGGTTTCTTTCTCATTATTGTTTTGTCCTGTTGTGGTTTAGGGATAATATTTTGCTGATTTAAACGTGTATATAATTAGTGAACGGTGGATTTTCAGTCGACGTGGTTGGATTTGATTCTTTCAAAATTTGACTTTTTATTGTTATTCGGTGGATTTTTCCTTCTCAAAATTTAGAAATTTGAATCCAGACGGTGCTTCTTTTCCTCTATATATAAATTAGTTGATATTGTTACAGGCAATAAGATTTTTCTTATTGACTAGGTGAAAATTTCGTGGGTCTTTAGTTGTAGTAGGTATGTGTTTCTATAAAACTTTTCTCTTCTTCATTTGTGTTTTTGTTTTCCCCTGTATAAATACTTTCATTTGTTACTTTATTTGATTTTCTGGATGTATATATGATGCTTTTCATTTTTCTTCCTCATCGTAGAGATATTTTGATTTGAACTCATGTTACGCTAGATTTTTATAATGCTTTGTTTGCTTTGCTATACATGGACATCCATTTGGTTTCTTATCTTATTAGATTATGTTTCTTTTAAGTTTATGTATGTCTCAACATACAAATCTATTTATTCTCTTTCCCGATGTTCCTTGGGTTATTTTTTTAGTTCTTTTGGCTTAATTTCTATTGTGAAGAACACATTTTTTCTTCATTGTTTCTTATATATTCTTTTAGTAATTTCTGTTTAGCTATGACTGTTCTTAGTGATTTTAGAACTGCTTAATGCTTGTCTTATTTTTTAATAGCTTGTTTAATTAGAAACATTTAAGTTAGATGAGATTTTGTCTTCATACTTGTTGATTGTGTTGCTTAGAATCAAATTTTAGTGTGATTTATATGTGTTCTCATTCAATTGCATATTCATAGATTTGATTTATTTTTTATATTATTTTCTTTTACTTCTTTTTTAGTGGTGCTCTTTGTGATTTGAAATTTTTTACTTCTCTTACATGATTTTCATTTTGTATTATTGTCTTATGTTTTGCGATTAATTTCTCATGTTTTGTGGCAGTACACTGTGAATAATGATTTTTTTAATTGTGTTTGTATAATTCTAACCTACTTATATTGTTGAATTTTGTCATTTTTTTAATAATCATTTGTTGTTTGATATTAAAACATATTCAATTCTATCTTTTTATCTTAATTTCTTTTCATACGAAATATTATCCGTTTCTTTTGAGTTGATTGAATCTCGAAATCAAGAATTACGTGCTTAACTTCTTCTTTTTTGTTTGATGTATCATTTCTAAGTCAACTCGTTGTGCTTTTACTAGCTTTCTACTTTATTAATTTCTTTGTTTGACGCTTAGAGATTTAGATTAAAGTTAAACATATGTGCAACCATTTGAATATATTATTCATCTATGATTTATGTTCATCGTTGATTAAAATGTTTCTAGTCAAACATTTTTTGCTTATTCTATTAAAATATTTCCTACAGAAATTTTTTGCTGTTCTTTATATTTCATATTATGTTCTTAATCATTCCTTAGTTGGAATTATTGATTGTTCTTTGTATGGCTTTCAGAATTTTTTATGTCTTTGGTGTGATGTTTATGGTTTTAGTATGTTTTTATTCATTTTATTTTAATTTCCCATCCTATGCTTTGGAATTTCTTTTGATGACCTGTTATAATTTGTATGACTTTATTTGATGATTTGTCTTGCTTATTTTTGTGTTTGGAGACTTTCATTTTACCATTTGTTTATCTGAAAAAATGTGTAACTTATTGCATAGAACTTACTATCTTGCTGCTTCATACATGCTTAAGAATGTTAGTATGAAGTATAATAAAGATATGTGTAAATATTACAGGCTAGCTCGTAGCTTTCTGTCGTTGAGGTACATGGAGAAAAGATCAACCTGCCGAGCTTCTCAGCAAATGGTTAGTCATTTGCATTCAGATGATGGACTGCATGGCTTCACATTGGCCGCTACACTTGATTGTCGGAGGTAATGATGATTACCTTGTCTTATTTGCTCAATCATCAATATATATATATATGTGTGTGTGTGTGTGTGTGTGTGTGTGTGTGTGTGTGTGTGTGTGTGTGTGTGTGTGTTTTCTGATTACGTTAGTTCTAATGTTTATGTGCCTTGGTTAATATATTTTTTGCCTCTTTTGATAGTCGGTGGTCTTTGTTTTTATTTCATGTAGTCATGTTATGCGTCAATAAGTTTTATTTCTGTTATAAACTACGCTTACTTAATACTGTGATTTAAATTGTTCATCATATGTGAAGGTGGGTGCTTTTAAAGTTTTGGTGTTCTTATTGTTATTCGGTGAATTTTGTCTTGTTAAAGTTTAGAAATTTGAGTCCACACGGTGTTTTTTGTTTTTCCCCTTTCTATATATATAAATCGGTTAATATTATTATCAGCAAGATGATTTCTCTTTTGCCTTCTGTATTTGTTCGTGCCTCTGTATCTGGCTAGTTGAAAATTTATTGAGTCTCTAGGGTTAGTAGGTCCATCTTTTTATCATCGTTTCTCCTATTCTTTTGTGTTTTCCCCTTATATAAATACTTTCATTTGCACTATTGATTTCGATCAATACAACAACATAAATATTGACTTACAGGCATTAACGAGATTAATTTTCTTGACATGGGTTCCTTATTTCTATGTAGTTTTGGGCTACCTTTGGCTGATGTAGAGACACACCTGATGATGGAAGATGAAAGCCTTGTATATGCAAGCAATAATGATGTGATTGTATTAGAGCATCAAAATGAAATGATTCATTTGAGGTGAGAATTGTTTTTAATCTCCATGCTTATTGGTGGTGATAAATTCACATTACAGTGAAAAGAATCAATCGCCTACAAGTAGAATGGGTACAGGTTATATTGAAATGAGGAAGTTAAATTAACTTCCTTATGAAGAGATCTTAGGGATATCAGAAATGGGGAGTTACATGAACTTCATTATGAAGAGATTTTAGTGATATCTTTTATGACATGAGTTTCATTCTTTCTTTTTTTCGTCAGTACCATGACATGAGTTTCTTAATCTTTGCCTCAAATTTTGATTGTGGTTGCCTATTGTCTAAAGTGTGAACGTAGTTACCGTTTGTTATCTCCAACGTGTTCGTAGTGAGTTGAAACCAGAGGTAAATTGGGTGTACAAAATTTTCAAATTTTTATTAATTGTATGAGCTATAACCACAATATTTTTCTTTGGAGATAATGGTCTATGTTCTTTTAAATTAAGTCTAGAATTGGTATTAAACTTGATAAGACTTTTTTGAATGGTTGTCTATAGTGACTTTTGTATTTGAACAGCTCGACGTTTAATTAGTCGGGTTTACAGTTTGATATCTAGGTTGTTATCGACATACTACTTGAAGCTTAGGATTAGGAATTTTTATTCCTTTTTATCTTGTTTCTAAAGATGGCTGAAATTTTTTATTCCTCCTTACTGTATAATGTGTGGCTTCAATGTTTATGTGCGTCGGTTGATTTGCTTCTTTGTCAAATTTTTAATGTTAAAAAAGTGTGTATGTTGTCATATTGATTTCATATTTTCTTCCCTTTTTAGGAATTTACGGAGTTTTAAGGTGTTCTATCTGAGGTACGTTGATCCTTCCTAATTTTGCATCTCTTCGTTTATATTTTTTTCCCTCGTGCCATGCTCTGGATTCTTTTTTAATTATTGTTATCTCAATATATTTTGTAGGTTTTCCTAATAAGCTAAATATTGACTCTAACTACTCAAAAGATTGTCAAATTAGGCAGGAATCTTCAACTCAAAAGATTGTAAAATGGATAAAACAATAAGAAAAATAAATAAATGCATTTTAAAAATTAACATCCAAGGAGTAGACCACTTTACCTCAGACAAAAAAGAAAGAAACTGAAAGAAAATTAAATTTTATGTAACAAACAATTGTTTAATTTATAATATAGTAGAAATGACAAAGAAACAAAACCCACTAATTTTTTTTTCGTTGAACTGCCTCTTTGTTTCCTTCAAATTATAAATGTTTAGTTTATTTCCTTTAGGCTATAGAACCATCAGGCTTTCTACATTCCTACCATATGAATGACTATACTTAGAAATTTATTTGCTCTGATATTTGTTAATGATATTTTCTATTTGTAATAATGTGTAACCATTGGGGCTATAAATGTATGGTTTGTGATGTGATTTGTATTTGGCTGTTTGTGATTTAGGTTGGTTTTTTTGCCTGCATTTTATTCGTTATGTATCTTGTTTCATAATTGTCATTTCCTTTGATAGAAACTACCCTAATGGTCCAATTTTGCTAGATTTTAGTGTTGGCTTGGGTGGATTTGACTCTTGAATTTTTATTCTTCGTTTGTTATATGATTCTTATAAATTTCTTAATTTTTGTAGTAGATTTTGATTCACGTTGGATTTTCTTACCGCATTTTTTTATTATGTATTCTGTTTTTGAATTGTCATTCACTTTGATTTATCTGGATGTTTATTTATGTTATAACTGGCTACAAGTACTGATTTTTTATATCAGTTTTTATATTTGTATTCTGATGTTCTATGTTCATTTTCTTATTCATTTTCTTCTCGAAGTAATTTACTTTAAGTCATGATTTTTTATATGAGTTTTGCTTTGTTGATGATTGTTTTAAACTATAATTTGTTTTCACTATAGTTATCGTATGTTGTGATTTCTGTCTACACTAACGACTCTACCTTTTTTGCATTGATTTATAAATCAAAATTTTATGATTAACGTTCTATCATTTATGTTGGTGTCGTAATTGGCTTATGGCAGTGCATCTTATCTGGGGTATTTATTGTATTATAAGTTTTCTCTCTCTTATCTTTCAGATTGTTCATGGTTGAATTGATGTTAAATAGTTAAGGCGTATTTTTAGAGACTACCTGCAATGTGTTTTGATTTTGTTTTTCCAACTTGGAAGCCGAACAAAAAAACTTGGCCAATTCATGAAATACCTTCAGGTTTGAAGCTATAGTAATGGTTTAATTTTGCTGGATTTCAGTGTTGCATTGAGTGGATTTAACTCTTGAATTTTTGTTCTTTGTTTGTTATATGATTCTTATAAACCTCTTAATTTTTGAAGAGGATTTCGATTTAGGTTGATTTTTCTTGCTGCAATTTTTTGGTTATGTATTATGTTTCTGAATTGTCCATTCACTTTGATATGTCTGGATGTTTATTTCTGTTATTGTTGGCTATAAGTATTGATTTTTTATACCAGTTTTTATGTTTGTATTCTGATGTTCTGTGTTTGCTTTTTTATTCATTTTCTTCTCAAAGTCATTTACTTTAAGTCATGAATTCTTATATGAGTTACGCTTTGTTGATGATTGTTTTAAACTATAATCTGTTTTCACTATAGTTATCATGTGTTGTGATTTCTGTCTACACTGATGGCTCTACCTTTTTTTACATTGATTTATAGATCAATATTTTGTGTTTGACGTGCTGTTATTTATTTTGATATCCGTCATAAGCCAGTGCATCTTGTTTGAGGCATTTACTGTATTATAATATTTTTTTCTCTTATCTTTCAGATTGTTCACGGTTGAATTGATGCTAAATAGTTAAGGCGCGTTTTTAAAGACTACTTGCAATGTGTTTTGATTTTCTTTTTTCAACTTGGAAACAGACAAAAAAGTTTGGCCCATTCATGAAATGCTGTCTGATTTCGATTGTTTTAATACCAATAACGTTATGGGCTGTGTTTGGAGTACCTGACAGTGTGATTATGGGCATTGGTTATGACTTTGTTTGGCCTGTCATGGAAACATTTAGGGCCATAAGAAGAGAAGGTGTTCCAATTCATATGAAGTTGATTAGGTACGTCACGGTGATTTTCGATCTTTAGTTTTAGTTTGGCTATAGCTATTTCTTTAGTATGGTACATTTTTATCAGGAATAAGTGTAATGCAGTAGGATACAAATCTTGAGGTTACTTTGTTTACATATATCATTCAGCTTGTCCTGAAAATTTCAGATTCTGGTGGTTTCATCATCTTTTTTTGTTGCCATTTGACTTATTCTATTCATATATTAGAGTTTTACTTTTCTGATAATAAACATGTGCATTTTCATTGTCTAACATGGATTCTTATTCTTATTCTTATTCCTTGGTAAAATAAATTTTTACATTTACTGACTGTAGCTATAACTTGAATTTAGGTACCCATACAAGTAAGTTTTTATGATTTTTGGCTAATGATAGTAACTGGAATTCGAGAACTTACAGTGAGAAAATGCCTGAGAAAAAGAATAACGGCCATTTAGTGGTCCATTCCTCTAACAAAACAGGAATTTCAAAGTCGATGTGTATTAATTTTCAATTTTTGGTTCTTCGTCTTCGTCCATGTTTTGTTATGAATAAATCTTGATTTTATTTTTGACTCTGTTATTAACTTGATTCTATATTATGATTTCTGACATTTTAGGAAAAGTGATTATGAGTTTTAGCCTAATTCTGAAGATAAGTAGATGCGACATTAAGTTTAGAGCTTTAATAGTCAGATAGAAATAGAGACATAAGAGGAATAATACGGATGCGGTCTGAAGCTGAAGGGAAGAACAATGGAAAAATAGAAGAAGACAAAAAAGTGGCTTTGAAATTTTTTTAATATTTATGATATATTTTATAAGAATAAAGTTGATTACACTTTGTATATGTTTCAGTTAATTTTTTTTTATCTAGATGTAGATGAATAACACCATAATATAAAAAAAAGTGATGAAACATGCATGTTTCTATAATTTTTTTAAACTTTTATATTATGTGTTACTATTATGAAATAAATATTATTTTACGTTGTTTATGTAGAATTATGAGTAGTCGTTATTTCAACAATTCATCTATCATCATTATGTACGTCTCCTTAATAATATAAGAGAAAATAAAATATGTCGAATTATCCATATGAGGACGTTATAATCATCAGGCACCAGGCACTTGCCACCGTTTAGTAACTATAAAACCTAAAGTTGAGGGAGTTGTGATTTAGCCTTATTTATTTTTCAGGATAAATATACTTTTTATCCATCATGTCTACAATTATTCAATAGCCAAAGTTAAAAAAACTACTCTAAAACTAATAACCGCCTACAAACTTTTCTCTCTAGAGTAACTACCACTTTTCTCTAAAACCACCATCTTCAACCTCCTTCCTAATTGAAAGTGCTTGTATCCAATCGTCATCTTCTCAAAATTTCAATGTAGTTTTCTTCACCGGGGAGAAAAGTTTTTGCAGTTATTTTCCTTTTCTATTTTAATATCTTGTTGTCTCCTAGATTAAGTTTTATGGTAGTTTTCTTCCGTATATTTAGTTCTATGGTTTTGTTGACTCTCATATGTGTGAGAGTTTATTTTGTGATTTTCATAACATCTAGAACTACAAGGCTCGTTGGTATTTAAAGTGGAAGATAAGAGCGCTACAAATCGTGCAAATGTCATTACATACAATCAGAAACTTGTCTTTCTGCAAATCATTTATATCTTATATCTAATTTTATTTTATAGTTCTACGAGCTTTTGTTGTTTGTTTTATAATTCTAGTTTGTATAAGCTAGATGTTTTTCCTCATTATATAGATGATGTTTTTACAATGTTACACTTTGAGTGATTGTAATCCCTCTCGGATGATCAATGAATCTTATTTGTAAAAAAACGAATTTCAATTATTAAATTATATAAAAATATCAAAGTTTGAGATTAATGAAATGATTTAATTCTAATATTTAAATATTTGAAGACTTGACTACGAAAGTTATCAAGCATAAGAATTATGTTGTGCGCTAGTTTTTTCTTCTTAAATTGGGATTCTCTCTCGTTTGCATGAGCATTAACAATTATGTTAAGCAAATTTAAGTTATTGATTTTGTTTTCAATAATTCATACATTCAATTAGCTAAAATACTTTCTTTATTTGTTTAGTATTGAAAAATATAATTAGCATATCAAGATAATTGAAAATAAGATTAGAGTAATTCACATTGATTAAGTATTAAACGATGGTATATTATATTCTTTCATAATTTTATTTGATAAATTATTTTAACTAACGATAAACTTGGTAAGAACAGGAAAGTATCCGGTCCTGTTTTTTTCATCTCTGCATATAGTTTGTCTTCTCCGGCGCAGGTGCAGTCTGTCGCACGTTATGTTCAGGACAAAACTGTCCAAGTGGCAAGCGCCACGTGGAACCTTTTTTCTGTTAAGTCGAATAAAGGACAGAGGTTGGCATAGGAGCAACAAAAACTACTTTTCCCTCCTCGTATTTAGAGGAAAACCAACCACAGCCTTTAACCATAAAACCGCCATCCAAACCCTCGTTTATTTATTATGCTTTCGTCTCTATCATTTCCATTTAATGCCTAATTAATGCTCCTAAACCTTAAATTCATGGAGCCACAACTCTCGGTCTGTCTATTCGTAGTTTTATCGGTCGTTGTAGTTTCAGGCTTGGCCCGTGCTAAGATTCCGACCACTTTGGACGGTCCGTTTGCACCTCTGACAGTTCCTTTTGATAAGCGTCTGCGTGGCAACGCCGTCGATTTGCCTGACTCCGATCCCAGGGTTCGCCGCCGGGCTAGAGGATTCGAGCCTGAGCAGATTTCGGTTTCGCTCTCTGCCAACTACGGTTCCGTTTGGATTTCTTGGATTACAGGTTCAAGTTGCCTTCATTTTTCTTCTTCTCGTCCTGTTTCGTGATTTAATATGTTTTTTTTTTAACTTTCTGGAAGTGTTGGGTTACTTTTTTTTTACTGTCTGTTTAAAGTTCTGTACATTCATTTATCTCTGCTGAAGAAGAATTATGAAGCTGATTTTGTCTTCTCTATATTAATTTCGATTACAAATGCTAAGGACAGTTATCATAAATGTCTATTATGTGTGCTCGGTGCTCCACATGAACCCAGACGTGTGGTCCCCCTAAATATAGTGATTCATAGTCGCGATTGCACAGAGTGCAACTCATTTAGATACATCAAGCTCGTAATTTTTTCAGTGTATATTTTGTCTGTAATTGTCAACACCAATTTGTGATTGTAGGATTTGATCTTATTCTGACTGTTTAATTAGTGTCATAATTTTTTGTTGGAATATGCAGGGGAATCTCAAATTGGATACAACATAAGACCATTAGATCACAAGAGTGTCTCCAGTGTTGTTCGTTATGGGACACTAAGATATCCTTTGACTCATGAAGCCATTGGCTATTCCCTCGTTTACAATCAACTTTATCCCTTCGAAGGCCTTCAGAACTATACTTCTGGAATTATTCATCACGTTCAACTTACAGGTACTATTTAGTTCCCATTTACCATGCTTTGATTAAATTATTCTGTTTGATTTCTCATACATATGCAATTTCTATCTAATGATACGATTTATGTTTTTTTTTTATTTACTTCATTAGTAAGCTTCTCTTCTCTTATGGCAGATGTAACTAGCTGTTCACATATTGTGGGATAATAAGTTTGAAGATAGAGCAAGTATTTTTCTCTTTATTATGAACATTTGTTCTCTTAGAGCTAGTCAAAGGAAAATGAGTCCAATTTCCTCTTACCAGCCTTCCCCACTAAGAAGAATAATAAGAACCGGAGCTCTACCATCTTGTCTTATTAAATATTTTGCATGTTTTGTTGCCCTGTAAAAATTTGCTCTTCGTGGACGAAATTTGTAGTTAAAGATTAAAGGTAATGTAGTTAAACATTTTTTTTGCTTCTTTATTTTGTCCGTGCAGGATTGAAGCCCGGGACTTTATACCATTACAGATGCGGAGATTTCTCCATACCAGCCGTGAGTGGTATCTACTCATTCAAGACCATGCCGATCTCTGGCCCACGGAGCTACCCGGGGAGAATAGGAATTGTGGGAGATCTTGGTCTTACACACAACACTACTACCACAATCAGTCACCTGATTAGTAATAAACCTGATCTTGTTCTATTACTTGGTGATGTTACTTATGCAAACCTTTACCTCACAAATGGGACTGGTTCTGACTGCTATTCTTGCTCTTTTTCACAAACTCCCATACACGAGACCTATCAACCTCGTTGGGATTACTGGGGAAGGTGCGTCATGGATCTGTCCACTACTTCCCAGATTCTCTTAACCTTTCTTTATTTTCAGAAACTTTTATCTTTCATTAAATGTGAGTTATTAGTTATTCATTCTTTCTTCTTTTTAGATAATTCATTTTTACTTTGCTTCGGACTCTCTCTTTCCTTCTCTCTTTTCAAAGATACATGCAGGATCTAGTCTCTAAAGTTCCAATAATGGTGGTCGAGGGAAACCATGAAATAGAAGAACAGGTTGGAGGACAAACATTTGCAGCCTACAGTTCTAGATTTGCATTCCCATCTAAAGAAAGTGGATCTTCATCGACTTTTTACTACTCCTTTAATGCGGGGGGGATACATTTTATAATGCTTGGAGCTTATATTGCCTATAATAAATCAGGCAAGCTTGCATTGCATATTTTTGCACATCTGTCTTTTTGTAAACCAGACTCTATTCTTGATGAGCTTGTGTTTCTTACTTCTCTTGATACAAACAAATAATTGCTTTGCTACTATTTTTCCCATTTACAGAGGATCAGTATGAGTGGCTGGAGAGAGACTTGGCTAATGTTGACAGATCTGTTACTCCATGGTTGGTAGCTGCGTGGCACCCTCCTTGGTACAGCTCTTATAAAGCCCATTACAGAGAGGCAGAGTGTATGAGGGTGGCGATGGAGGAATTACTTTACTCTTATGGCGTTGACGTAGTATTTAATGGACATGTAAGTGCTATGTGTTATCATGATTCCAAATTTCTAGATTTTAATAGCTTAAAACATCACAAGATATATGCACGTGTTAAGTCAACAATCTGTAAACAAATCACTCTTTCCTATAATTCATTCTTAGCAGGGATAAAATAACAATCTTAGAGGCGTTCCCTATTTGATCAATATGTGCATTATATGGGTACTATAAACCACGTGTACTAAAATTCAAGTTTGTGGAAAGAAAAGAGAGAAGTCTAAGACTCAAAACTTTTATGAGTCAAAGTTCTGAAGGGATGAGAGGAAAAAGAACTCTCTCTTTTTGTTTGTCGTAACACTAGGGATAGTAACCTCTTAGAGCATTTTCTAATTTCCAAAGAGCATGTACATCTTCCTATGATCCTATCTTTTAATTTTGTAGACTGATCCTATCTAGTGCTCCTGGGATTTGAACTTAGGACCTTCAGGATCAGGATTTAAGTTTAGGTCCTGAGCCAGTTGAGCTACTCAATGGCAATGGGAAACATAAGATTCGCCTGACCGGAAGGAAAGCAAAAAGTCAATTTAGGTGCAAAACGTAAAGAATGATATAATTTTTGCTGTTGGATGCCTTTTAAGTTAGAATTGATCTGTTTTTCAACTGGTTGGAGCTATATTTAGGACTTTATAATGTCAAAGCATGTCAATATTTAGTTTACTATTTTCTTTCTGGCATCATTCGCTTTATCTAATTCCTTTGTTAGTAAGGGCGTTTTTCTCTTATACTTGCGTGAAAGAAAGAATTTCTGCAGGTTCATGCCTATGAGAGATCAAATCGAGTTTATAATTATACATTAGATCCATGTGGTCCATTATATATCACGGTTGGAGATGGTGGAAACAGAGAGAAGATGTCAATTGAATATGTTGATGAACCTGGTAACTGCCCGGAGCCATCAACCACTCCTGATCAGTACATGGGTGGCTTTTGTGCTGCAAATTTTACAAGTGGACCAGCAGCTGGTAAGTTCTGCTGGGACCGGCAACCTGATTACAGTGCCCTCAGGGAAAGCAGCTTTGGACATGGCATTTTTGAGGTAATCTTTCTCTGTCTGTGTGTTTTTATAAGAGTCAACATGTTAAGTTCATCTGCACACTCACTTAAATTTCGAGGTTGGTTAAAAGAACAGTTTATCCTATGTTACTAGAAGTATACCATACATGAGGAAAAAGAAAGGCAAAAAGGATAAGGCAAGAGAAAATCTTCTCTCTCTACTCCCCTCTAAATCTTTGTCTCCCAGCATGTCATAGGTACAGTTCCACAGAATCTTCCTAAAGAACATGTCAGATGCTTGGGTTTGCTGACTAATACATGGTATGAAACTACCCTATATTTATCGGAGCTTCAATCTGAATGCAGGTAAAGAATGAGACATGGGCTCTGTGGACGTGGTACCGAAATCAGGACACAGACAATAAAGTCGGAGATCAAATTTACATTGTGAGGCAGCCAGATATGTGTTCTTTTCGCAACAATGTTGCTAAACAATGGTTTGCATCCAGTTAAAGCTGCGGTTTTCAACCGACAAATCTAAACTTGGAGCTAAAGGTCGACGCATCAAATTAGACTTTCGCTCAACTGTATCATGTTTGTACACGACAGAAGATTCATGCCCGGTTGCAGCTGGATCAATTGGTATTGGAATGGGCAAAAAATTTCTTAATGAGAGTAATCACTAATCACCCTTCTTACTCTAATAATGGAACAAAGATTTTCTTGGCGTACCCTTAATTGTTGATTTATAGAATGTTTAAATTAAGTATGGTTCATTGAGCTCTTGCAGTTTAGGAGATTTTTTTCCTATACATTACAAAACTACAGGATTACCAAAATGCTATATTTCTGGTGATATGTAAAATAATTTGAAAGAAGAATACTAAATTTTATCATTCATTTGAATTTAATACAGAGAGAAGTGCCAGTTTATGCATCATTCTAATTGAATGTAGTTTTATTCTTTGCAAAGTTCTTAGATCAGTCACGCATAATATGGGATTGGATTCGAGTTTTCTTGTTCTCTCACATGTTTCTGTTGTAATTGATATAGATAAATTTGAAGAAGACAAATCTGACAATTTCAGATATTTCAATTATAATCGGGAAAATACAATATAGTTTGAGTCGTGCACCTAACATGACTCACATGACACACTACCCTTGATTGTATTTATAAATACAATTAATTAAGATCTGTCACGTGAATTGTGTTATGTGCACGACTGTTATAATTGATCAATTAAGACACAAGATTAATTTACCATTATAATTTGCAATTGTTATTTTTGAGAGTTTTTTTGCTCTAAAATTTCATAACAGTTATAAAGTATTAGGACACATGGTGGTTTAAATGTCAAAATCATACACAAGTTTAAGTATTATGCTTCTACCTTGATGGGAAATAGTAATACAGCATTAGCATTCATCCAGTTAAGCATGATGACACATCATAGTGAGCTGTCATGAACAGTCAGCAAGTTTTCTCTTTATGCGCATGGTCCTTGTGACTGTACATTCTTGTCCTACTCAACAATGTTGTTATGTAAAAGAATATTCTCTCTCTTAGCCTTTATAGGTTAGTTAAGATGTGCTATCATTGTTGTATAACTAAGGGTGCTCTAGGATTAACTCAGTGCTAATCATTCCCTTTCTATATATGTACTAAGTACTCTCATCGTGAGGAGAGGTTAAGAAAATACAAAAGCATCAATTCTATCTTGGTACGAGAGCCTTCGTCTTCCTCCTCCCTTCTTTTTTACGTTTCTTTTCTTTTATAGCTTTAAAGTGGATGCCTCTGAAACCAGTGAGCAAAATAGAGAACAACTAGAATAGTGAACTTGTACATAATACTCTTAGATCAATACTCTCAATCAAACTGGACAGGGATAATTACATCCTCTAAAAATCTCAAGCAGTTCCAGCTATAATAGGACACGGTCTAAATGACTTTATACTGGATACTTCTTCCAGACCTGTACAACATCTGGACAATGGAGCCATCAACCCATATTTTATGCAGTGGTTGAGACAAGATCACTTCCTTCTTAGCTGGCTTTGATCCACCATGAGTGACAGAGTTCTTAGATCGGTTCTTCAATATGAAAGCTCTAGGAGCTTGTGGTTTGCCTTAGAGAGGTCCTTTGCAAACAAGTTGAGAGCCAAGTTGCTTGAGCTGAAAAACTCATTGTATACAACAAGTAAAGATGACAAGTTAGTTTCTGATTATTTTGATATTATGAGAAGTATACGGATAATCTCCTTGCTCATGGTGACCCAATAAGTGAGCAATATCTGATTATACATATTTTGAATGGATTTCTTGGAGAATACGATCCTGTAGTGATCGATATTACATCCCTTCTCATGATACATAAAACTAGATTGAACAAGTTGAATTCTGAGAAAGAAATGATGTTAAAAGCTGGGGCACATTTTGTTGAAATTATGTTCATAAAGTATGGTACAATAACTTTTTATGAGTAAAGAGTTATTTATTGACATTTATGTATTATTGAATTTACGAATAAATGAAATTATTTCTTTAATTGAAGTGTGTTTATAACTTACTTTAAGTCCTGAAATATTATCAACGAAAGAAGAGTAAAGACTGAGCGATCTTTCAGACAAACTCTTTTCAGATAGTTCAGAATTATATTCGCAGTCTTAGGATCGATTGGACAATCGAATCCAATTACGACTGTTAGATTGAACCAAAAGATGCAGGTCTTGGGCCATGGGAGTGGAGAATCTAACGGTTGACCTTGACATGTTATGGAACGTGTTGAATAAAATAATAACTAATTAGTTTAGAGCAAAACCATTTATCTAGCTCTAAATCTAATTGTTATACCTTAAAGATCTTTTCTTAATTACCTTAATCCTGAGGTGAATACGAAATTTGACTTAGTTACTTGCCATCTTTGATATGCCAAATGAGTGAGTTCGAATTGCCAGATCATGTCTCGGTTGTTGGGACCATGATCAACTATGTTGGAGTGCATACAAATATGAAATTCGTGATAAGATTGTAAAAGTAACAATATCACCTTATGATTTATTGATAAATGTGTGAAAATAAACTTGGCCTGGTACTCGATGGCATGAGTCATTGAATAAGACATGGTGGTTTGTATGAGACACTTCACTGATATGTGTTTCTTATTCACAGTCAATAAAGAAGTTAAAGAAATAATAACTAGATGGGGTAATATTGTAAAATATTCTGTGGACAGTGAAATATAAATGTTTATTTGCACCAACAGAAAATTTAGCGCGCAAAAATCGAGAGTTTATTCGGCATCAGACTAGTGGACTACTACGATGTCGGGATTAAATAGGTCAAGAATTTATGGAGGTAAATTGGTTGATATGTGTTTGAATCCCTTAGCTTTATTTATGTGAGTCCATTCAATCTCAGGAGTAGTTCATAAAGATAGAAATGAGAAACAACAGTTGAACCAAAAATGTGTTTTGGACCAATGTACACTTCCCGAGTCCCATATGAGATGGGTGTCATCACTAAATTAGTGAAGAGTAAAATTAATGTTCAAATTAATTATTTTATTATTTATTAATCATTAGATAATTAGTAAATAAAAAAATTAATTAATTAATTGATAGAGATCAATTTAATGTATCAATTTAGACTGATGAATTTGGATACAATTTTAGCTCTGTGGGAGATGTAAAAATCGCACATCGCAGTGCAGGGAGAGGGAAAATTTTGGGTTTATCATATAAGAGATTGCATCATTATCCCTATCCCTAAGTGTGTTAATCAGAGCAGAAAAAAATGTCTACACCCCACACACACATTCAGTGTTGCCGAAATACAGTGAGGGGGAAGAAAAAAATTTGATTTTTCTTTTCCAATCGTTGTTTCGAGAGCCCACACTCAATTCCTAAGAAAATATTTGAGAGATTTACTTTTCATTCTAACAGATGGTTGTTGGTGCGAAGATCAATTACTAGCTCTGTGAAGAACGAAGAACGCGAGATAGAAATTGGATCCCGACAAATCAGAAACTCTTCATTAATTGAAGAGGTATAAATTGTTTCAATCTTTTCATGTTACATTTATATGATTGTGCATGTTCATCAATTGATTTTATGTTAATTGGATTATACGTTTGTATGATTTTTTTTTTGAAATTCCGGTCATGAACTTGTCACGGTTCATTAATTTTTCTTCAAAATCTAAAATCCGGTCCAACAATTTGTATAAGAGCTTATGGTTTTTGAAAATGCATATTTATTAATTAAACGTGCATGGACGAATATGATGTTGGGACCGGTTGGTTTTAAAATTAATTAAAAATAAGTTTGAACCATGAACGCTTCGTAGGTGGAATATCAATTTTTTTTCAATTAACTTATTTAATCTAATTAAATAACTTAAAACCAAACAACGTGCTATTATGCATATACGACATTAAACGAGAAGATAAGGTTAGAAGCAATTTTTTTACCTATAATTTGTATCGGAAAATTTTTGAACTGGCGGAATTCCTTCGAGCGTTTTTCGTGTTCTTTAAGCATTTTTCAAGTTTCGAGATCCGAATCACGCACTTGAATTCCAAGAATGATTTATAAATTTCGTCCACCAAAAACCTCCCATTAATTTCAGAAATATATCTCACGAGAATTTTGTGTAGAAATTTGAGTGTGGGCTCTCAAAATGATTGAAGAAGAAAAATAAAAAATTTTCTCCTTCAATATAATTTTCGGCGCAACAGCGAGAGTGGGATAACGTTTTTCTCCTTTACTTTGTTAACAAACAACTGTATCTAATACGAGTTCTATCTACAATCAAATTGCTATTAGATATTTTTAAAATATAAATTTTGATATTTACATATATAGGTACATATTTTTAAATTTTCAAAATTTCACCCCATATATTCATAATTGTCGAAAATTATAATATGTTCTAGAGTTTGAGTTGTATTGAGATTCATCAATCCAATTGATATATTTAACTAATCATTATCAATTAATTAATTAATTTATTTTTATTTACTAATTTTCTAATAGTTAGAAAATAATAAACTAATTAATTTCAATACAAATAATCACACCTAACTAATTAAGTGACATCACCCATCACATATAGGTGTGGGAAATATGCGTTGACATCAAAACACATTTTGATCCAATTTACTTCGTTTATGTATTCATATTCTCTTGAGTTATTTCTGAGACCGAATGAACTCACATGAACAAAGCTAAGGATTTTAATATCTGGTGAATTTATCTCCAAAAAATTCCTGACCTATTTAATCTTGACATCGTACGACGCTACTATATGTTCGATGCCGAATCAACTTTCGATTCATGTGCGCTATATTTTTTGTTGGTGTAAATAAACTCTATTTATTTTCACTGTCCACAGAATATTTTAACATAATACCCATCGTGAATATCAGTAACAAGAGTGAAATGTAAAATTATCATTGTATCCCTTTTGTTATTATTTCTTTAAATCATTTATTGACTGTGAATAAAAAAGACATAATAGTGAATTGTCTCGTACAATTCACAAGTCTTAATCAATGACTCAATTCATTGAATACATGGCCAGGTTAATTCATTCACACACTCATCAATAAAGCATAAGGTGATATTGTTGCTTTCGTAATCCAACCATAAATTTTGATATCTGTTAATCACGTAACTTCAACTTAATTGAATTACAATCCCAACAGTCGATGTATTTCCCGCCAATTCGAACTCACTCATTTTACATATCAAAGATTGCAACTAACTAAATCAAGCTACGCATGCACCTCAGGATTTAGGTAATTATAAAAATACCCTTAAGATATAACAATTAGATTTAGAGCTAGGTAAACGGTTTTGGGATGTAAACTAATTTGTTACTGTCTATTCAACATGTTCATAACATGTCTAGGTTAACTGTTTGAGTCTCCACTCCCATGTCTCAAGACTGGCATTCATTGGTTCAACTTTACATTCGTAATCAGATTTGATTGCTCATTCAATCCTGAGACTGTGAATATCGTTCTGAACTTTCTCAGAAGAGTTCGTCTGGAGACGCCTCTGTCTTCACTCTTCATTCGTTGATGAAAGTTCTAGGACTTGAGTAATTTATAAATACACTTTAATTTAAAATAAAACTTTCAATTTTTTCATAAGAATTTAATAAGACTAATGTCTGAGAAATAACTAAATACAAATAAATAGTTATTATATGCTACTTTATGGACATGTTCCAACATATGATGATATTGGTATAATTTTTATATGATAGATTCAAAGCATGTTTGAATGTGTTTTATGAATGAATCCCGATTGATTGGCTCTAGGTGTTGTTTTTCAGTTTTATATTGACGTACGCCGAAATTGTGGCATAGGATTTTATGTAATTTAATTTTACAAGAATTGTATCGTTAAATTCCATGTAAATCATTCACAAACGAGTTACGATCGTATCATCGCACGAATCCTGAGAAGCTGCACGGACCTGAGGTTCATCGTCCACCACCGGCGACGGTGATAAGACTGTCCCGCTGCCACCCCCGGCGACAATCCTTGTGATTGCTAGGGTACGGGGCGCAGATGCGCCGATACCGTGTTGCCCTATCCCTCTGATGATTCGCAAAAACCTAATTCCTATATTTTATCTTATAAATTTTGAATTTTATATTTTAAAAGTTAGTTATTGATTTTAATTTTTGAAAAATTAAAATTTAATTAATTGATTGGGTTTTACCTAAGTTTGATTAGTCGCTAATTTTTTTGACTAATCAAATTTAATTAATTTTAAAAAAATGATATTTAATAGGATTATTTAATTAAAAAAATAGTTTTTTTTAATTAAAAGAGTTTTGATCAAAGCTTGAAGATGATGAAGGAAACCCTAGGTTTTTGGAAACCCTAGGTTAAGCCTTGGACTAGCATGGGCCCACCAAACTGTTGAGGATTTGGATTGAACAAGTGTTGTTTGGCTCAAATGATTCGCGGAGACTTGGGATTTGATTGAAAGCCGAATCCAATTCCTAAAATTAAATTTATTAAATTTGATATTTTCCAACACTAATTAATTTGAATTTATTTTGAAAATGATTTTTTAAAAATAAATCAATTGATTAATTTACTCAGTAATTATTTATCAAAGTAAAAACTGTTAGAAGTTAATTTTAAACTAAATTGAAAAGGTGACTTAATCTTGGTAAAGAGTTAAAAAAGATGTGGGACTTCTTGAAGGAGAAGAAAACAATTACAGAGATCATAAAGAATAGTTTTTAAATTATTATAATTTGTTATTTTTTTATGGGTTGTATTCAGAAATGAACCATAAAGAGGTTAATTTTTGAATGTATGATTTATTTTTAATCTCACATCCTTATATAAGATGCCTTATAAAAATAGGGATATGCCAATATCAAATTGACATGTAGCATGTATATGCATCATTGTAGTTTAAATTTATAATGAGTTATAATTTTAAATACAATGCGAATTTTATAAAAGTTAAAAATATTAAAATATGATTTGAATTTTTGTAAAAGTTAATAATTTTAAAAAAAACTTGCTTTTTAAATTTATAAAGAGTTGTAATTGTTGAACAAGCAAACCAAAATCCAATTTTTTCAAAAATTAAGTGGGAGGGTTGTTTACGTTGAAACGTTCCCAAGATCCCCAACGTAAACTTGATCGTGGAATGAGTAATGGTTTAGAGTTACCCTAACGATCCCCTCTTTAGTGGGAGAAACTTGAGAATCGTGTCGCTTTGAGCCATTGAGTTGCTTGCCAAGCTAAAGCTTGTTAATGAAGTGGTGAGGCGGGACCACCTCTAGACGGACCGTTAGTTCATAGCAACCTTTAAAGCGGATGCGTTGGTTAAACACTTAGACCAAAGCACATTAGAATCTGACATAGAAGCTAGTCAATGGGGCTAAGGTGACCAAAACCATTGTTGATTGGTTGATCTAGATGTAGTGACATCTTGAGAAGCGTTAACTAAACGAGAAGAGTCTCGGTGCGACAAGAGGTAGCTCGGGCATTGTCCCTAGATGGGACGAGCTATCATTGTTGATCGTAACATCATGGAAGAAATATGTTTTTATCAAATTTTTAAATATAAAGTGTTTGCATCATGTATCATACTTTCCTAAATGATTAAGTATTTATTTACACTATATTTTTTATTCTTTTCAGTAATCATGTAATCATCCCCACTCTCAACAATCTTAAATGCAAACAAACTCACTGGTTGAAGTTACATGGATTAAAAATGTAATCTTGATATTATGCTAATGGTAGAAAAGAACAAGTTCGTACTCACCACCCCTTATCCCCTTGAGCCTATTGTTGAATCGACTCAAGAGGAAAACAATGCCCTTACTACTTAGCTGCGTTCTGATGAGATTGCTTGATGTTACATCTTAACATCAGTTAGCAATGTGTTACAACAATAGCATCAGAATATAGAGACCTTCGTTGAAATGATGTTGAACATCACTGAAATGTTCGAGGATCAGGATCCAAGCCAAACAAGCTACTTTGTGAAACTTCATGAACTACCAGATGAAACCTGAAACTCTTGTTAGAGAACATATGATACCGATAATTAGTTATCTAAATGAGATGAAGATCATGAGTGTTAGGGTAGAGGCGAGACTCAAGTTGATATGATCCTTGAGACCCTGCCAGACACTTTTGAGAGCTTCAAACTTAATTATTGATGAATAAGTTGAGGTACTCTCTTTCGGAACTCATTAAGGAGTTGCAAGCTGTTGAGACCCTATTTCTGAAGGGCAAGAGGAAGAATGGAGAGGCAAACTTTACTAAAAGTAAGTATTCCACCTCTGGTGCAAAAACAAAGCGTAAGAGATGTCTGATGAAAGCTAAGAAGGCAAACTCAAAAGCTACGAAAGGCAAGGGTAGTACAAAGGTGGACAAGTCAAAAGATAGGTGTCATCATTGTGGAGTCGTTGACAATTGGAAATGAAACTGCCTGGGTTATCCATAGGAGTTGAAATCCAAAGGTAGATTACTTGCTACCGAAGCTTGTTATGTGGTTGACTCTACTTTTTCGTGGATTGTAGACTCTGCAGTCACTAACCATATTTGTTGTTCCTTGCAGGGGTTTAAGAAAAGCAAAAGGCTTAACGAGGGTGAGTTCAGCTTCCGTTGGGGGAATGGAGCACTAGTATCGAATGGTACCAATTGGGAATATTAAATTATTATTTGAGAACAAATATTTGGTTTTGCGTGATGTTTATTATATCTCAGTTTTTGGAAAAAATTCTCATTTTAGTAGCTAGTTTAATTGAGCAAGGATTTTCCTTGGATTTCATTACTAATGATATTGGTATTTTCTAGAATTGAATGCTTAATTACTACTGCATACATGATAAACAACTTATTATATGTCAAACCAAAAGTTATAATGATATGTGACACTGAAGTAAATATTGATTTACAAAGGGATAGTAAAATGTTGAAGTCTGACTCAATCGATCTAACCTACTTGTTGCACTTGCAATTTGATCACATTAGCGTAGACATGATTAAAAGACTCACAAATAATGGTCCATTATAAACTTTAAGTGTGATATCATTACCCACATGCGAATCCTATATAGAATGAAAAATGACTAAGAGACCCTTTTCAGCGAAGGGTAAAAGAATCACTCAATGCCTCGAACTCATACATAGTGATGTATGTGGCCCATTGAATATCCAAGTAAGAGGAGGTTATGAATAACTTGAAACCTTCACAGATGACTACTCACGTTTTGGACATGCTTATCTAATGCACCAAAATTCTGAAACTTTTAAAAAGTTTAAAGAGTACAAGGCTATGGTTGAGAAGCTATTAGAGAAACAAATCAAAAGCCTATGATCCGATCGTGGCGGAGAGTACTTACTAGGAGAATTCAAAGACTTTTTTTTTAAGGAAGAATGTATTTTTTCTCAACTTACATCACCTGACACTCTAATAGAATGGTGTGTCAGAGTGAAGGAATCGAACTCTATTAGATATGGTTAGATCCATTATGAGTTACTCATCCCTCACAGATTCATTCGGGAGATATGCCTCGGAAACAACATCGTATATTCTAAACTAAGTTCCATCAACGACGATGCCTAGTACACCTTATGAAAGAAGGAGTGGACAAAAGTTGTCCGTAAACCCCCTTAGAATATGGGGATGCCTGACACATGTGCTAAGACCGAAGACGGGCAAGTTAGCCAGTCGATCAGAATTATGCCTATTTGTAGGATATCCCAAGGGAACGAAGGGATACGTCTTTTATAGTCCAACCGACAAGTAAATATTCATGAGCACGCATGCGGAGGAAAATATTAGAAGTGTAAAGTTGAGAAGCACTCTTGTGCTAGAGGAATTATTAAGTGTTCCCGATCCAATAATGGAAGAACCACATCAGGAGCCGGAGCCTAAAGAGCCTTGATGTAGTGGGAGGGTTGTGAGATAACTTGACATGTACATGTTTTATAGAGATGCCTTGACGGTAGTCACAGATAATGATCATGATGAGCATGTTTCTTACTCGCAGGCTATGGTTCGTCCCGAAGTAAACCTATAGCAAGATGCCATGAACGTCGAGATACAATTGATGTACTCGAACGAAGTCTGGAAGCTTGTAGATCCTCCTAAAAGGTAAAACTCATAGGGTATAAATGAATTTATAAGAAAAAGAGACATTCAAAACTAGGCTTGTAGCTAAGGCCTACACCTAAAAGGAAGGTATTGACTATGATGATACATTCTCAGTGGTGACTATGCTTAAATCCATCTTAATCCTTCTGCCCATTGCTGCTACTCTCGATTATGAAATTTAGCAGATAGACGTCAAGAGTACTTTTCTGAATGACAATATTGAAGAGCACATTTATATGGCTTAAATAGACATGTTCATGGAGAAAGGCTAAAATAACAAGGTTTGTGAACTGCTGAAGTCCATTTATGGACTTAAGCAAGTATCCCGTCCATCGAATATCAGATTTGATGAAACTGTCAAGAACTTCAGTTTTGAGCAGTTAGTGGACGAACCTTGTGTATATAAGATGATATATGAAGGGAAAGTGGTTTTTCTAGTTTTGTATGTGGATGATATTCTACTCATTGGGAATGATGTAGGAAATTTGTCTAATGTCAAAATTTGACTTGCAAAGCAATTTGATATGAAGGATCTTGGAGAAGCTGCTTTTATCCTTAGTATTCAGATCTTTCAGGATTAGGAGAACAAACAATTGGCACTGTCTCAAGCATCTTAATTTGATAAGGTGATGGACTGCTTCACTATGCAAGACTCCAAGAAGGGATATCTTCTCTTTAGGTATGGAGTTAGCCTCTCCAAGGAGCAGTCTCCCAAGACTCCTTAAGAAGAGGAAGACATAAAAAAGATTTTCTATGCCTCAACCGTAGGAAGTCTCATGTATGCAATGCTTTGCACTAGGCCAGATATTTGCTACGTCGTAGGCGTGGTAAGTCATTTCCAATCTAATCCTGGACTCGAGCATTGGAATGTTGTCTAGCATATCCTCAAGTATCTTAGGAGAACGAGGAACTACATAATTGTGTATTCTGGTACTAACCTGAATATGATGTGTTATACTGACTCTGATAAGGATTCCAGGAGGTCCACTTCAAGATCGATATTCATCCTAAATGGTGGAGTAGTAGTATATAGAAGTATCAAATAATTTTGCATTGCTGATTCTACCATGGAAGCTGAGGATGTGGCGGCTTGTGAAGCTGCAAAGGAGACTGTCTGGCTTAGAAAGTTCCTAAAGACTCTGGAAGTCATTCCAAACATTGACAAACTCATGACACTTTATTGTGACAATAATGGGGCTATAGCAAATTTGAAGGAATCGAGAAGCCACAAGATCCTCACACATAGAACGGAAATACCACCTCATCAGAGAGATAGTTCAGTGAGGAGATGTTCAAGTAACACACATATCGACGGTTAACAACTTGACATATCCATTCACGAAGACATTAAGTAGTAAACTCATTGATGGTCATCTAGAGGGTATCGAGATACGAGATTGTGCATGCCTATTTTAGTCCAAGTGGGAGATTGTTGTGTCCATAAAGTAAGGTATAATAACTATTTATGACTAAAAAATTATTTATTAACATTTATGTATTACTGAATTTTATGAATAAATGAAAGTTTTCTTTAATTGAAGTGTGTTAATAACTTACTTAAGTCTTGAAAGTATTATCAACGAAAGAATAGTAAAGACGAGCAGTCTTTCAGTAAAGACGAGCAGTCTTATGAGATAGGTGAGAATGATATTCGCAGTCTTAGAATCCTCTTGGCAATCAAATTCAATTATGACTGTTAGGTTGAATCAAATGATATCAGTCTTGGATCATGGGAGTGAAGACTCTAACGGTTGACCTAGACATGTTATGGAACATGTTGAATAGACTAGTAACCAATTAGTTTAGAACAAAGTGTTTTATCTAGCTTTAAATCTAATTGCTATACCTTAAGGGTATTTTTGTAATTATCTTAATTCTAAGGTGAATACTAAACTTGATTTAGTTACTTGCGATCTTTGATATGCCAAAAGAGTGAGTTCACATTGTGGACAATACATCGGTTGTTGGGACCGTGATTTAACTATGTTGGAGTTGCGTGATTCACAGACATGGAATTCGTGATAAGATCGTAGAAACTATAATATCACCTTATGCTTTATTGATGAGCATGTGAATAAATAAACCGAGCCTGGTACTCGATGATGTGAGTCGTTGAATACATGGTGATCAGTATGAGATACTTTACTGATGTCTTTCTTATTCACAATCAATAAAGGAGTTAAGAAAATAATAATTAGAAGGGTAAAATGGTAATTTTACATACCGCTCTTATTACTGATAATCACAAAGGGTAATATCATAAAATACTTGTGGACCATGAAATATAAATGTTTATTTACACCAATAAAAAATGTAACGCGCATATATCGAGAGTTTATTCGGCATCAAACCTATTATGGAGTCGTACGATGTCGAGAGTAAATATGTCAGAAATTTATGAAGATAAATTAACCAGGTATTTGAATCTCTTAGCTTTATTCATGTGGGTCCACTCGGTCTCAGATGTAGCTCATAAGAACATGAATGAGAAACAATAATAGTTGGACCAAAAACATGTTCTAGATTAATGTACACTTCTCGAACCCCATATGAGATGAATGTCATCATTAAATTAATGAAGAGTAAAATTAATGTTCAAATGAATTATTTTGTTATTTTCTAATTATTGTATAATTAGTAAAAAAAATAATTAATTAATTGATAGGGATTAATTTAATTCATAAATTTGGACTGATGAATCTAGACACAATTTTGGCTCTAGGGGATGTAAAATCCGCACATTGTAGTGTAGGGAGAGGAAAAATTTCAGCTTTATTATATAAGGGATTGCCTCCTTATCCCTGCTAACTTTATCCCTAAGTGTGTTAATCAGAGCACAAAAAAGAGTTTTCTCCCCCCCCACTCAGTGCCACCAAAATATAGTAAGGAGGAAGAAAAAAATTGATTTTTCCCTTCTGATCATTGTTTCGAAGCCCACACTCAATTCCTAAAAAAATACTTGAGATATTTACTTCTGATTCTAATGGGTGATTGTTGGTGCGGAGATTAATTACTAGCTCTATGAAGAACGAAGAGCGTGAGATAGAAATTGGATCTCACCAAATAAGAAATTCTCCATTAATTGAACTGGTATAAATTGTTTCAATCTTTTCTCGATACGTTTATATGATTATGCATGTTCATTGATTGGTTTTTTATTTAATTGGATAGAACATTTGTATGAAATTTTTTTGAAATTCCGTCCATGAACTGTCACGGTTCATTTTTTTTCAAAATCTATAATCTGATCCAACACATCTAGCTCAGAAGTATGTTCACACTGAACGGTTTAGCAACAACTTTAGCAAAAGGAACAATCAAAATACCCAACAATTGTCTGCTTCTAGTTATCCTGCAAAGAGTTTCAGTGGTAGAGGTAACAACTCCTCCAGATGGAAATGCAGGGGTGGAAGAGGAGGAAGAACCCTCCCCACCTCAAGCTCATTTTTCTAATCTCACCCTTGGTCATAACTTTGCTAAAATGTCAAATGGTTCCTATCACACCGGTCATTGTCCTAGTGCTTTTAATGCTTATAATACCAAATCATATTTTGGTTCAGGTGGCCCTTGGTTTGTTGATAGTGGGGCAACACGCCATGTCACCTCAAACTTAAGCAAGCTTAGCTATAATAGTGACTATCAGGGTAGTGAGACACTCACAATTGGTAATGGTAAGGCTCTTAAGATTACTCATACTGAAATATGTGTTAAGAGTACCTAAGATTACTAAAAATATCATTAGTGTGTCTAAACTAACTAGAGATAATCCTATTATCGTAGAGATTTACTCACACTATTCACTAACTTGTCATTTTTTCCTGCACAATGACCTCTATTGCTTAAACTTAATTGCTAACAAGCATGGCCTAGCTAGCAATTTTTCTCCTATTTCTAGTTCATGTAGTATTTTGCCTGTTAAGGGTCTTACTATTAGTATTCTCATTTTTACATTAAACATATTTCTGCTTTTGAGAATGTAATTGACAGTAACAATCAATGCAAAACTTTTGTTTCTACTACTCGTACTGTCTTGCCTACTTATTCTATTAATCTTATGTCCGATAACTCTGGTTCTATCTCAAAATGGCATAAAAAATTGGGACATCCTAGTCTAAACATAAAAAGAATGTCATGCATCAAATGAATCTTAAACCAGATATTAAGGTACCTGCAATTTGTTTAGCATGTCAGCAAGGCAAAAGCAAAAGACTACATCAGACTAAATCTCACATCAAAACCACAAAGCCCTTTAAACTTATTCACACAAACCTGTAGGGTCATGCTCCTATGACATCTTGTGGTTTCTGATACTATTTGCACTTTATAGATGGTTATACTAGGTTTTCATGGATTTTCGTATTAAAACTCAAATATGAGGCTTTCTCTACCTTTCAGTTTTTCAAGAAATTTGCTGAAAAACAACTTGATTTTCCAATTAGATTGGGGAGGGGAATGCAAACCTTTTACACAATACATACAGGACCAAGGTATAGTCTTTAGGAACCGATGCCCTCACACACATAGTCAAAATGGGGTGGCTTAGATAAAGCACATGCATATTGATGTTGGGGTAACGCCCTCAAAGCATGCGTATTGACAATTTAAGATGAAATTTAATAAAAATACATTTTTCTTATAATTGGTCTTTTAAATTATTGTTGAATAATTTATATAAATATCTTAAAATTCCATAATTACTAATGAGACTATGATCTTGTATCAGTACAAGAGGATTAAAGTCATAGATAATGAATAAAATTGTCAGCTACATATAAAAGTATGAAATCTTTAATGAATGGTTGCTAGTACTGTTCACTAAGCATTATGAATGCATGTGATATAGATTCGGATCATTGATGTGGATAGACAACTTAGTAAATGCACTTTATATAATAAGATTATATGTGATAGAACTTATGTGAATTAATATTTTTATTAACTTACTGTTTATCATAAAAATTTAATACACATCAATCTGATGATCATATGTAGATCAATCTTAATCATGAGTAGTTGTGAACTCATATATATGTCTATTGGATCTTTTGATTCACTCGTTAATGTTTGTTTGTAAAATAGACTAGTGACTTTTGTTTTAGAGTTTCAGCGATGTGGATGGTTGTGAACATGATCATACAAGATTTGAAATCCAAGCTTTCCTAACGGATCGTATATTGGTTCTCTTGAGTGTAGATTCTGGAACTGAATGGTTATTGAGCTCAATTTATAATACGATTATAAATTAACCATTCATTAGTGAATTAATGGTACTTAAAGATCAATGAGTAATTAGAAGGGTAAAATGATAATTTTGACTAGCTCTAATTTACGAACCAATAATTGAAGTATAGAACTATATGAAATGATTATATCAATGGACTACACGAGAATACTCTATAAATACATTCTATAATCTGTAAGAGTGCAATTCCATATATATAGTGGAGTAATAATGGAATTAACCAATAAGATTGTTTAATTAAAGAGATTAATTAATAATTTGATTTATTGAATCTTATGATTATAGGTCCATGGTTCCCAAGTCACACCTGTAGTACACTATGTGAATATTTCAGGACATGAGAAAAAACTGACTTGCAAAAGAAATTTTTATTCTGGGGTAAGTACATAACTGTGTGTGATTAATTAATTAAGAATTAATTAATTAAATTATTTAGATTAATTTTAGGAAATTTTATATAAATAGTTATATCGATTAATTTTCTAATTATGGATAATTGAGACAATATATCAACATTAGATAAAAAGTTAAATTATTATTAGATAATAATTCAAAATTGGAATCAACTAAATATGTTATTTGTGAACTAACAGATAAGCTGGTTGATAGGGAGAATCAGATAGGTTAATTTTGCATTAACTGATATGTGGATATTTATATGATTAAAAATAAATATTTAATTCGTAATAATTATCATGTGTCAATCACTGATTGAGAATCAGAGATTGACATGAACTACTATAGTGCCACGTTTCACTACAGGTGTGGGCGTGCAATATTGTAATGCCGAGAATCACAGTGCCGTGAGGCACTGTGATACTTCACATGCCTTTATAGTAAAAAAAACTTAGTCTGTATGTGTACTGTCCCATTACACACCACTAGCAGTCGTCTAAGAGGTTACTAAGGTACCTCAAGGAAACTATATCAGAGGGCCTTACTTTGACACTTGCACCTAAACTTGATTTAATTGCTTTTGCTGATGCAGATTGGGCAAGCTGCCCAGATGATAGAAAATCTACATGTGGTTTTGCTATCTATCTCAGTAACAGTCTTATCACATGGTCTTCCAAGAAACATCATGTAGTTGCACGCTCTAGCACAATGAGTGAGTATAGAGCCTTAGCCCACACTACTGCAGAGCTAGATTAGAATCAGTCTCTTATACAAGAAATGCAGTGTCTCATACATGCACACAACACATTGAGATAGACATGCATTTTGTGAGGGATAAAGTCTTGTCCAAAGAGCTTGAGATCAGGTATATTCCAGGATTGCTTCCAAAAGGGCCCAAAGATGCAATACTCAGATTGTGTGCTTTTTTCAATAGACTGTGTCAGCGTTTCATGGATTAAGAAAGAATGCAAGCCATGGAAGATGAAGTAGTTGAAACATTGTGCATCTTTGAAAGGTTCTTCCCACCATCATTCTTTGACATAATGGTTCACTTGACAGATTAAATTTAATGCTCTCTTATAGATTCAGATGAATTCTTCTACGAGTGATGGGTTGGACATACCAAAATGTCTTGCATTTGGCCCTAGAAAACAAGCAGTATCTTATACTGGATATGTTATTAACGGATAACGCTTTCATGCTAGTGACGTGTCACAAGTTTATGATGTGGTTTCTTATTATGGAGTGATCCATGATATAATTTTGTTAGATTATTATACTTTTCAGATTCCCATCTTTTAATATATTTGGGCAAATGCGCATTAAGGTTGAATATGGTTTCACCATCGTCAAATCTACATCAAGGACAATCCCAATTTGCCAGGGAGCCATTCATACTAGCATCACAAGCAAAACAAATTTTTTATTCTAGAGAGCATGAGACCTCTAATTGGTATACTTTTCTTAGGGAAACACCTAAAGGTTTATATGATTTGGAGACGTACAAGGAGAATGGCGATGATAATGAGAATTTCATGCCTCAAGAGTTGTCTTCAATACTTGAAATGAATGATGATGATAGTGATGAATGTAGTTATGTAAGACTTGATGGTGAAGACATTTGTTTGGACTAAATGGTAAAAATATTCTATGTATATTTCTTTCACCTATCAATATATTACAATCTGTTTTTTTCATACTTATATATCTTATAATATTTGAAAGTCTTGATTCTTCAGGGCCTAAAAGAAGGTATATGATAACTTCTTTTTCCTTTTATATAAAAATATTCTATGTATAATTGCTTCCAAATATTACATTGATGAAATAAATATTGTGTTTTCCTAACGCATTTTTTGTTCGTATTGAATAGGTTGATTAGTATGGCGGATCAAAAGAAAAGGCTGCAACGTAAACTCTTGGAATCTGAGTCCCAATCAATTTCAAATTCCCATCCACCAAGAAAGAAACGCTCGATCAGAAACATATTATTTAGAGATAAATCTCCAGAACCTAGCATGCCTCGTTCGTAAGAAAAAATGACACCACTTGCTCAGCTAGTCGTCCATGTCCAGACACATAATTATCCCGCATCCAACACTCGAGAAGCTGCACTTGAACACATTTTAGTTTCACCCACTACTGATTCATGTGAGCCTACACCTGATACTCATGTAGAGATCACACAAAGGAGAGGTGCAACTAAGTTGAAGACTATTGCTGTCGAGGGTAATGATCAGATTAACGTAGAGATGAACATCATGGGCCAATCGATTGGTGAAGGTTCTGTTAGTTTATCATCTTTTATTGGACCTCTTATACGAGAAATCATACCCATAACAATTGCAGATTGGAGAAAGATTCTCACGAGAATGAAGGAGGTTATGCGGGAATCAATCCAGGTATGGTAATTTACTTTAAATATAGCATTGTTAATTGTTAGGCAAAAAGTACATTGTTTTTAGCATTGACATACACACTTCATTTTTTATTGTTAGGCTAGACATACAATTGATGAATCATGCAAGAAAATAATAGTTTCACACATGGGAGAGTTGTGGAGGTCTTCTAAATCAAAAATTGTTACTAGCATAAGAAATGAGGCTAACGGGCAAGAAAGGATGAAATTGAAGCCCGATAATGTTAGTTCAATTCAAGAGTGGAAGGATTATGTAAAGGATAAGATGGGAGAAAAATCAAAGGTAATTTGTCATTGATTGAGTTTTAATAGTTTAATCTAGTTAAATTAATACTTCAATGCCATATGTATACATTTCTCTAGGAAATAAGTGCCAAATTAAAGAGATGAAGAAAAAACAAATCCCCCACATAGCAGCCACAGAGGATATGCGCGATTGACTAAACATATGGCAAAATATAGATTTTTAGTTTTTTAATAGAAAGAAATTAGCCATACTTAACTTATTGAATTTGGTTCTTTATAGAAAAAAAAGCAGCCAGGCCCCTGAATCTGTTTCTAGAATCAATGTTTGGACGATGGCACATAACAAAAAGTGGTGAACCTACAATGTCGACTTCTACTGAAGATATTGTAAGTGTTTCATTATTTATCGATTTAGTGTCACACAACTAGATAATCAATGTTGCATGACATTATTGCCTTTTAGAAAAAAATGAATAAGTTAAGTCAAGGTGCATCATCATCTGGGACACAAAATTTGGATGATGATTGTTCAGCTCAAGTTCCTGGTCCTGAGAGTCATGGATGACTTAGAGCGTGTGGAAATGAGTTGACTCTTACCAAAAATTCCATTTTATCTCAAAAGGATCGCACATACACAGAGCTTCGAAAAGATCATATCGAATTGAAGAAACAATTTGATCATATGCAAAACCTTATGGAGCGCATAGTGAAGCAAATATACATAAATATGCAAATAGTGAATGGAGTTGACTTTCCCAATCAGTACAATTTTATACTCTAATATAAATTAATTTCCAGCTTCACCAAAATGAAGGACCATCGATTTCAAACACGCAATCACCCTCGGTAAACTTTAAAACTTTTATTTGTTTGCACATGGAGCTTTACTATTGGTAATTGATGATATTCTATTGTTAATTATAGAGAGTGAAATAATAACTTGAACGTGAGAAAGTTGAAGTTATTAGATTGGATTGGATCAAATGAGGTAGTTGCTTAAGGACGTTGGTCTTCAAGTGATCCAAATGACCTTGTTCATCATGTGCCTCTTAGACTTGATGCCACGAGAGTTTGGATAGATGTTGCAACAAAATCAAAAGCTTACTTATGGAGGTCTACGTCTTCAATGAAATATATTGAAGATGCAATAGAAAGCACAGTTTCATGGCCCACTAATAGAATTATCCCATTGTAAGTACTTTTTTTCCAACTATTGTTGGTTGATATTCTGCTGGACATGATTGAAATTAGATTGATTTGAGTTTGATTATTGGCTGCATTAAAATGTTGGGGGGGGGGGGG